>LQNS02277100.1:4294910-4311603 GCA_001587735.2 Parhyale hawaiensis
CGAATGCTAAACAAGGTGTCTGCATATCGGAGACTTCATTACAGGATGCCATGCCAATAGCTCAAGTCCGGTAAATGTGCTGTCTGTAGGAATTATTCGACAATGGGAATTTTGGGCTAGGAATTTGAGATAATGGGAAAAAAGGCGCGATTTACTTGGGATATTAAGGAAATGAAAAATTTGTTTTTGGGGTTCGAAAAGTAATGGTCTATTTACGTAGATTTACAGAACACATTCAGCTTACAGTTTAAAGAAAGGGGCAGGTTTGAGATAGGATATTGTGAATGTATGAGATTGGTACAATTTTAAGAGATGGCTAAGATGTATCAGTACTATATAATAATTCACGTCGTGTTTCATTTATTTACGTTTTGTTGGATTGAAATATGGCTAGAATATCATCAACATACCGGACGTAGAATATTGGGTTGGTACCCATTATTTACGTTTTATAAATATATTTATATATTTTCTGTCACGTTCTTTGGCAAAAAGATACGAAAAATTTCGAGAGCTTGGCGACAGCCTAGGTTAGAAACTGCCGCCAAAACCGGATTAAGTCCGTTGTCCACGGATTGAATGTTCAATTTTCCTTTAACAAATCCCTTGGAGCGTTGAAAACAGAGGAGAAGGGACGGTTTAATGGAGAAATTTTTTTCTATCATTATTTATAATGACGGCTCGGGCCACTAGTTACCTCCGCCAAGGAGGTTGTTTTCGTCGTGTTTGTCTGGCTATTTGTCTGTCTGTTACCAAGATAACTCAAAAACTTATGAACCGATTTGGACAAAATTTGCAGGGTTTGTTGGGTATGTCACGAGAAACAGATGATTAACTACTGGTGAAGATCCGTCCATACCTCATTTTTCTCGATGCCATAACGCAAAACGTTATGGACGGATTTTTATGAAATTCACATGAGTTGTTGGGTATATGACGAAGGGTAAATAGCCGAATTTTGCTAATGATCCGTTTCTTCGTTCGTTTGTCACTGCTTTTTATTTTATGCTTGTTAGAACAATAACTCAAAAAATAATGAATTGAACACTTCTGAAATTTATAGGGGTTATTAGTAACAATAAAAAACACAAGTAGAAAAAATCTAATTTTGCACTAGTTGGGCTGCAATTCATAGAAGACAGGGTTCTCGCTAACGTGGTACTGACAGCACTCAGTTGTTTTTATAAAAAATAATAAGTAAATCAAGGGTCTGCCATAGCTTGTATAATGTATCGGCTTTGCAGCCGAATAATGCCCATGCGTAAACACTAAAGCACGGACAAAGAAATTTGCTGTCTAAATTTTTTTTACAGCGGAATGCACCAAACACACTAGTTATGATGAAGAATCGACATAGACGTTATAATTAATAATGTTATTTTTATTTTGTTATCATTGTGGTTCATATTACCGATTAATAATCTCAGCTAATTATCAATACAGGAAATATCAAAAACACGTCTGTCTGTTCGCCCTATGCCTCACCTCACCCAGACTGATAGCTAAACTTTATGGAAAAATTTGCGCCGATAAGGCTTGCAAAATTGATCGTTTGAACGCCATGGCTCGAACTTGCGCCACAGAATGACTTGATAAAAACGCTAGAACGATCACCTGATTAATAGCAACTGCGGCAGGATTTGTGGAAGTGCTAAGCGATGCTTTACGACCAGGTTCGCTTCACTAATGAAAAACTAATACCAACTGCGGCTGGATTTGTGGGTGTGCTACATAAGATTTGGCGAACATGTTCGTATCGATAACGATAAATTAATATGTAGGAAGTGTGGCAGGATATGTGGAAGTGCTAAGCGGTACCTCACGGCCTGATACGCTTCAACAACGAAAAATTAATAGCAACTGCAGTAGGATTTGTGGGGAGTACCAAGCGATACTTTGAAGGTGCGCTTTAGTGATGAAAGTGAATCGCAGTTAGATTGTAGTTCATGACCATGTCCTTTCATTACAATTACAGTCGTGCTTTTCAGTTCAGTTTCAGAGTCTTTTCTATCAATTTTTAGGAAGGTGGAAAAGACTCTGCAATTGAAGTGTAAAACAAACAATGATATACAGTTTTTAGTCGTGTCTTATAAACTTGAATTCATGCATGCGTGTTCGTTTGGAAACTGTTCTCAGTACGGGATATGCTTAGTCAGAAGTTTTGTGCATCCAGAATACGGACCTTGCTGAACAACTATAAAACAATGCAATAAAATTTCACTTTCCTTTTTTTTCATTTTCTATTTTCCTACCGAATAAAAATTATAATTACTCGCTCATTCGTACTCATCTAGCTACTATTGGCCTACGAAAGTAGTGAAATGAGACCACAAGCATAATTAAGCGTGAGTGAAACCTTGGCTTTCTTGTCCCTTCTTCATGGTTCTGCTGTATGAAATGTATGAGGGCCCTAGAACAATAGGAGCGTAAGCGATACTTTTTAAAATATACAGGAGAGCCACTTATAGACCATGCACTGGTGTAATTAGGTACAAAGGAAACGACTTTACATATGATTCTCTGCCCTATTTGGACATACGCTTTTTTGACCTCACAGGACAAGTCTCAATCTGTACTATCCGATGGTGCAAAAAACCTACTTTAAAAAAAAGCCTGCCGCTTACGCCCCTACTGTTTTAGGGCCCAGGATCATATGATCCCTTCGTCTCATGTTCGTTGATTTAGTACTCGATTTCTCAAATCATGATCCAGACCAAACATAGCTTAGCTTTGAGGACAAAGTGAAAATCAGGGCCCGAGCTCCTGCATAGTTCAGTGCAAAGATATAATAATTTGGCAAAGCCCGTTTGCCGTTACGAAAATTAATCTCAGCACTAGGGCTTGGTAAATGATAGGGGAAATGTCTGTTTTTACCACATTCGTCATGCAATGTTTCAATAGTTGAATGGCACAAGCCGTTAAATATGGGTTTCTTAGTTGTATTTGTTTGGAGTTTCAAACAGTTATAGTTTGCTATAGTTGCATGTACTGAAGCATTCACATATAAAGCATGAGTTGAGTTTCAGCGTCATAGGCAAGTAGCCTATTGTAGAGGGTCTCCTCAGTAACTTCTGAGGGGTGGCCTACTTGGGCTGCCACCTATTCCAAATTGACAATTTTGTTTGGTAATCAATTAAAACGCCCCCTCTTATTTAGCTAATTTAGCTAATAAAAAATTTATTCTATCTCTTTCATGGCTGCGGCAAGATAGTACTGTACTATCTTACCCGTACCCAGAAACCACTGTTTTATTTTACCCGAGTTCCGAAACCACCACTTAAGTGACATTATTTATCCCGTGCCCCGGAACAACCATCTTATCGCAGTTACTATGTCTTACCCGTGCCCCGAAACAGCCATCTTATCGCATTTATTACATCTATCCGTGCCCCAAAACAGCCATCTTATCGCATTTATTACGTCTATCTGTGCCCCGAAACAGCCACCTTAACGCCTTTATTGCATCTTATCCTTGCCCTGAAACCATCATCTTATCGCATTTATTAAGTTTCACCCGTGCCCCGAAACCGTTATCTTATAGCATTTATTACGTCTATCCGTGCCCCCGAAGCAGCCATCTTATCGCATTTATAATATTCCTCGTGCCAATACAGTCGATCCTATTGCCGCGATAGTCATCGCTTGTATTGCCTTAAGACAATCGTCACTGTTGCCGATATAAGCAGAAGCGCTTAGCCTTCGGCTACTGTTGCCTTTTTATGGCAACACTGCAGAGGTTTTGTGCGTCTCGTGCAACCAATAGAATCGCTCGTTCATTACTGGCATTATTGCCTGAGGAGTTGCCCAAGCCCCTTCTTATTGATCAGGGCAGGGAATTTTTCTATACAAATGGTGAACGATGATTGCCAAGCATTATCTCTAGTGGCTCAATATCCGATAGTGAAGCGGCAAAGCCCTTGGTTATGGGCATTGAAATGAGAATGGCAAAGGAGGTTTGGACTTGAGAAATGGCCCATGAAAATAGGAGCGTTTGGCAACACTGTGCATGGCGGGAAGACTGTGTGTAGGTAACTATTAGTAGGGAATTTGGGGGTATAGTAGTAGGAGCGCTTGATAACACTGCATGATTAGAAGACTGTGTGTAAGTAACTAGTAGTAGAAAATTTAGGAAATACTAATACCGGTAAGAGCGTTTTGTAACACTGTGCAACAGCGGAAGAGCGCGCGTAAGCAACTGTTAGTAAGAAATTTTGTGAATAGAAATAAGAGCGTCGTTTAACACTGTACGTTGTAGGAAAGCGTGTGTGCGTGATTCATACTAGAAAATAATAATAGGAGCTTTAGAAACGAAATTCATGATGGAAATAGTTGATGTACTTAACTATCACTGGGGTATTTAGAGAATAATAAGAGGAGCTTCTGACAACACAGCATGTTAAGAACATATGTAGAAAATTGATGAAATAGATTTGGAAATGAGTAGCTAAAACATAGTCTTATGGAGAGATACAGTAACTTTTATAGCATGTAGAGAACCGAGAAATAGGTATGGAATGGAAGAAATAGGTAAACAAATACTTCAGGAAAGAGGTGATTGATTGAAAAATATGTAAGATGGACAAAAATTAGTCAAGGATTTCAGTAAATAAGTAAGACACTCGAACAATAGGTACAAAATGGGAGCAAAATCGATGTTAAGAGTTCGTAAAATAGGTATATGTGGAATTTTAAAGAAATAGGTAAGGAATCGGGTAAGCAGGAGCATTAGTAAGTGGAATCACAGTGCGTGACAGTAATACCGTGCTTAAGTATTACTGTGCTATTCAGTATCCATGATGCCGTTAAGAGGTGCTTCAAACGTCTTCAGTGCTTATATTTCAGATTTGGCTTAGAATGGGCTTCTTACCATTGAACAATTAAATTATCCAAGACTGCAATTCATCTTCTGGGCGACGCCGAGGTGGCCCCAAATGTTGCTAGGGCAGAGACCAACAAACAAAGCAACCAATTAAAAAGTTTTTTTTTTACTTAGTGGTGAGAGTCAAATTTAGGGGCTGTGAAACGACGTTTATCTACAGAATAAGACACAAGAAATTCTAAGCATTATCTAAATGCCCACCCAAATGACATTAATACATTTATGAAGTACTGGACTTCTTCAGACAAAGGAAATGAAACGTTTACATTAATAAAATCGTACTTAGCCAACAGTACAGAAAAGTACATGGGGCATAAAATCTTTTTCAGGTAAAAATGTTAACGATGTAGTAGCCCATCTCTTTTCTGAGCCAAAGATATTTTAACTGATTAGCATCAGTTTGCAAATATGGCAGAGAAGAATTTGTGATGACCCTTCTTCGTTGATCATACTTTCAGTACTAATATGCTTCAGAAGGACACGCTACAGCGGCCAACTAAAATTGTCATAGGACATCAATGCTCTCTGTTTTTATTCTTCTGAGCAGCACACTTCTTTCCTTGTGATACCGTGAGAAAACAATCAGTTTATTTCAGCAAGTAGTGAATCATCACTGAATTTAATTACTTAAATTCCCTATGAATATCCTCTATACGAGATGATACACCTTCAACACATCGATATTAAATTTGTGTGACAAGTGAAACTGCTTTGTCAATGGAAGAAAAGAAGCTGAAACATAATTCTGCGTCTGCAGAGGAAAAAAATGCCTCATCTGTGTTTCGTTGATCATCTACTCAATTTATAAGTCGTGGACTGAAAGCAAATAATATAGCATCAATGTACAGCAAAGGTATTAAATAACTGACTCGATGGCAGCGCTGCAAGAAGCTGTAAATGTCTTCTTTGTTTGGATTTCAACGTTAGCTGAGCAAGAAGTTCATAAAATTGTATGGATAAGGTTTCCTACTCTGGCCATCTTCTGCAACCTGGAATAATTTTCGCTTGTCAATCTCCATCAAAATGCAATATTATTACAGAATATGTAACCTGGCCTATTTTCTCCAATTTCATTAAGGGTATGACACTAAAGTTACATTATACTATATAAGAACATAAATATAATAATATATGAGCATATCATCACACGACGGTGTTCATTATATTATTCTTATTGCACATGAAGCTAGCACACGCAAGTCATCTAGGATTTCCCTTCTACTAGCTCACTCTTAATCAGAACTCAACCACTCTGAGAGCAAATGTCCCTCAAAGCTAGACAACGTTAACTATCGAAAAATTCAAATTGGTTCTAAAACTATGATTTATTGTTTATTAGCACCCAAATCTAGACATTTATTCCTTTTGACGGTAATAAGAGTTTTTGTAATTTTCTTGAAGATCCGCTCTCAACATTTTTGAGTTGTTATTACCAACCTTCTGAAATACATTGATCAAACACACACACAGACCAACCGATCATCACCAAAATCTGATCATTTATAACGTTCAATATTTTCAACAATTTCTGTGAGTTTCATAAATATCTGTTCATAACTTCTTGAATTATTTTGCTAACAAGCAATAAATCAAATGCAAAGCCAATTAAACGAACGAAGAGATGGATCATGACAAAAATTTGGTCATTTGCTATCCGTAATATAGATAAAAACTCATGTTAAATTGCGTATAAATGCGTCGATAACTTTTGAGTTATGGTACTAAGAAAAAAAGAGACAAACAGACAAAAAGTTAGTACGGATCTTCACCAAAAGTTAATCATATGTTACTCTCAACACGCCTAACAACGCCTTTATATTTTATAAAGATCCGTTCCTAACTTTTTTGAGTTATCTTGATAACCGACACTGATACAAACCAGCAGATAAAAAAAAACTCGACGAAAACATAACCACCCTGGTGAAGGTAATAATTCCATAGATTAATATTCAACTAATGTTTTTCTTTTTATTTTGCCCCATCAATAGCTCAAACGGCGTTCACTTACAGCTAGTTTTTTTAGACTTTGTTTACTTTGCACCATCAATAACTCAAACGTTGCTGTTTCCCGGTACTGTGTATATCTCATTCATTCTATGCTCACTTCCCGGTGGTGTTTATAATTTTCGTTCACTGTGTACCATCTATACCCATAAAGGTGCTCAATTCCTTGTAATTCCAATAAGGTTCGGTCACTCTATATCATCAATACCTAAACAGTTCTTGCTTCTCCGTAGTCTCTGTAATTTTCGTTCACGCTGCACCATCTATTCATCCAACGGTGCGCACTTCCCTGCAGCTTCTGTGCCATTTTATTTTAAACTGTGTCAAGAGTAATAATTTCAAAGATCCTCACTTCGCAAATTCCACATCATTTCGTTCGCTCGTATCCTATCTACCACCCCTCGCCAATGAAGAAAAGCGACTTAATTCCTCGATTCAGCGAACCGCTGCCCGACTTTTATGAGCGGCGATTATTTCTTTCGGTCGCGTATCCACAATTGCGACTTTTAATTTTACGGAATTAATGCACATCAAAGCATTGAAATTCTTTGGTGAAGAGATTAAAAGATTAGATGAGCAGCGGGTAGGAGCTGCTATCGTTCATAGCCTTGCCCTTATCTTTTAAGCCATGATTATTTTTTATGATGCATAACTGTGTTATGAAGAATTGTTGATATTTGACTTAGTTGCATGTATGCTGCAGCAGCCGAGCTGTTGTCAAGTTGATTTTTATAATAATCAATGGGCTTTAATGGTAAGTCCCATTAGCTTGTTAGCTATTAAGGTTTTAAATAGCAAGGATTTGAAAATTGTATTGAAGAAATTTCGCTGCAGACCTATTTATTTCGCTTTCACGATACAACCACGGTATATGAGTAGAAATTTTCATTTATCATAAATGTATAATGGATGCGAATAAAAATTGTTTTGTCCAGCGATATGATTTTCGTCTCTTCTAATTCGTTTAGTGTAACCGTGTGTACGATTGTAAAACAGAAATATAAATAGAGCACTCTGAGAGCGTATACCTCCACCATGCGAGATAACGGTAGAAAAAATTCAAATTGGCTCTAAAACCATAATTTTCTTTGTATAAACTCCAAAATCTAATCATTTGTGCCTTTTAATTGTAATAACAGCTTGTACAATTTTCTTGAAAATCCGTCCATAACTTCTTAAGTTATGCTACTAACAAATGTTGTAGCAAACATGAGTCAAACATACAAACGAACAAACCGATTTGCACCAAAATTTAATCATTTATGTCTTTTAACATTCCTAACAACCCCTATAAATTTCATTAAGATCCATTCTTTATTTTTTTAGTTATTGTGCCAAGAAGCATAAAATTAAAAACAGTGACAAAGAAACAAACGGATCATAACCAAAATTTTGTCATTTACTCTTCTTATATACTCAACAACTCATATTAATTTTATAAAAATCCATTCATAACTTTTTGAGTTATGGCATTGAGAAAAATCAGGCAGATAAACAAACAAACGGTTGGACATATCTTCACCAAAAGTTTATCATCTGTTTCTCCTAACATACCTACCAATCCCTGTAAATTTTGTCCAAGTCGGATCATAACTTTTTGAGTTATCTTGGTGACCGACAGACAGATAGACAGACAACACGACGAAAACATAACCTCCTTGGCGAAGGTAATAAGCGCATCATTCATACACCTATAATAACTACTAACGTCGTGTGTGATATACTACTGTATAATAGTACGCAGTTGGTTGGTTGGTTGAATGATTGATGGTCTCTTCCTTTCCAATTGAAGCAGATAACGCACAAAAAAATATTATTTTTAGAGCAGCAGGGGCTGTTACTCACAATATATAAATATATTTATTAATCTAAGATTTGAAAAGCGTCTGGCGTACCTGTTTGTGGCAACATGGATACTAGATTGTGCTTTCTTTCCACCGAAAGTTTTTTCTGACCTCGTAATTCTGAGAACAAAAACAAAAAGATGACTGAAGAAAACGGATGTTCCGTTGAAGTTATTAATTACTTTTCTGCCTCCACTCAGCGACGGTTTGAAACATTATGGTACACATTTGCATATTTGCGTATTACGATTTGTTCTCTGAGGGCATGAGCTAGGCCGAAATTCGAGTCTTTCGAAAAACAATCTTAGAAATTATTAGAGCAAGAAATATATTGTATTAGTGTTGACTGTGAATTTTCAAGTATACTGGCAAAATGATTGGGCTCGAAAAATATTACTTACCGAAAAAATAAGAGTGAAGTTGCCAACTGAAAAAATTCTGAATCTTCGGCTTCACTTTTTGGCATCGCCAATCAGAGGATGGTAATGTTCCAGCCAGACGATATCGCTCCAGCTGGACTCTGTCAATATTCTAATGGAACATTGACGTAGCCGAGCCTAATGGATCCTCCAAGTGTGGTGAAGATTTATGTTTACAGACAATTTGACTGCCCAATCTGCTAGTGGATAATAAACACCAGTATTTATTTCAAAATCATTATTCATATCATATAAATAAATTATTATTATTTATACTTGAAATCACGAGAGCTAGCGTCATCACTGAAAGAATATCTTTACCATAATTTTTTATGACAGTGTAAGATAGCAAATCAATTAAATGTGCCATATTCCAAAAACATAAATCATAGGAGTAAACTTAAAAAAGTGGCAAGTATCTGGAAGCAGAGCTACATCGCTCTAATTAACAACTAATCGGCGTAGATGACCCAAGATAAAGAAGTCATTCGCTAAATTTGACGTCGTTAACAGGTATTAGTTCCAGTTCGAGAGCAGATGACCGTCTTAACCTATTTAGAGGGACTTGTGAAATAACTGTTGCGGTAGAATTCCTAGAATTGGAAGAGAATCCCCAAGCAGAGAAACTTGCTGAACCGAAAACTTATCAGCACAGAGACAGTATTTATATTTTAGCACAGGAAGTACACGATTTAGATCATCCCTGATTTACGAATTCTTCTTACTTGGGTTGAAAATTTCTGCTTCCAAGTATTCGATTTGGGCTCTCTTAATTCAAGTGAACACATATCGAGTCCTGAAATAAAAAAAAATAAGTCTAAATAACACTGTTCCCTTAATCAAGGGTGGTCTAAATCGTCGACTTCTTGTACAACATGAAACGACTGCTATCATAATGAACATGATTACGTGGTCTACATGCTATATTTAAATTTTCATAGAATTGTTAGCAATTGCAACCACGATAAACACGATTTCAAGTTTCACAGTGTGTATGTAGATTTTAATCGCATTCATAGCGACTGCAACCATGATAGACTCGATTGATTGTTCCACAGTTTGAGTTTAGTTAGATTTTCATCAAATTCAGAGCAACTGCCACAATGATAAGCGCGATGATATGTTCCATAGATTGCATTTCGAATTTCAGCGAAACCGTAGCAACCACAACCACGATACACACGATTAAATGTTCTAGAGTTTGCATCTAGATTTTCTTGCTACTGTTTCTTCCTGCCTTGGCCCAGTTTGTCGCCATTCGTCATAGAGCGGCTGTTCGTCACTGTTTTTACTAGACTGAATCGTGTACAAAAACAGCAGTCGTCCCTTTCTTGCGGGCGTCGTGGAAGAAATCAGGAACCATTACGAGAGCTGAGGGAGAATTTGGTTGGCCAAATGTGTAGCGCAAAGAACAGTTTTGACATTAAATTTTGTTTAAACGAGTAACCAGTTACTATGAAAACCTAAAAGCCAAAGTATATAACCAGTTATTTTGTAAAAATCCAAACCAAATTGTGCTAAAGCAGTTTAGTATATGTCTCTTTCGTAAATAAATTGGGTTTTGATTACTGTTAAGTAAATACCTATTTTGATGACAGATTATAAGTGACCGAGATTAGGAAAAAATAAAGTCACCTAGTTGAGTATTCATAGTAACTTTAATTCGTCAAATTTATATAATGCATGGCTGTTTCAAATAATCTAACGATCGACGGTCCTTCTTATAGGTCGTTTCAGTTATGCTGCTCCTGAAAAAAGCTGACATTGGTCCTATTATGGCTAAGAACCGTAAGCTCCAATTAGACATGGCGGGATAAATTCTCATTTACTACTCCTAAATTCCTCCAGTCAGGTTTCGTGCATTGCATCAATCTCATTACAATGCTGGTTTTGGTTGTGTCGGCTCGCTTGTCTGTCTACAATCTTTACGTTTCTACTTCAGAATTACATAGGGTAATATAACGTTCTTCAAACGTCCAAGCTCGGGTCCACCGTGATCTAGACCCCATATACTACAGGTCTAAGATGAGCTGTTTCACTTAGAACGTATTTTCACACTTCGTATCCATTAGCCAAGTGCAAGCAACAATACTATACCGTAATTCACATTGTGTTTTAAATAAATGAATATAAATTTTTATGGAAAGTTCGTTCTCTCGCAACACTAAAGCTACAATTAAAGCAATGAAGACAATTGCAGAAAATTGTGTCAATGTGATTTTCTCATTAACATTTCAGAGTAATGTGACCAGCAAAAGCCCTTCGTTTGCTGTCAGCCGTCTACAGTCCGGCCTACAGCTCACCATCAAACTCTACGCCGCTAACAGTAAGGGGAGGTCTCCAGAGAGGGTTCTTACTGCCCTCACCCTCGGGGACAGCGCTGAGAAACAAACAAGTAAGTAAGGAAGCGTATGTTACTTAGCCCTATGTGCACCAAGCTAGGAAACATTGAGGAAAAAAGTAGAACGTATTTTATTAAACCCTAACTGCACCAAGCTAGGAAGCATTGTGAATAAAGTGAGAAAACCGTATTTTCTTTAACCCCATCTGCACCAAACTAGGAAGCATTGAAAAAAAAGTAAGTAAAACGTATTTTCTTTAACCCTATCTGCACCAAGCTAGGAAGCATTGAGAAAAACATAAGTAAAACGTATTTTATTTTGCCCCTTCTGAAGCATTGAGGAAAGAAGTGAAACGTATTTTATTTAACCCTATCTGCACCAAACTAGGAAGCATTGAGAAAAGCATAAGTAAAACGTATTTTACTTAACCCTATCTGCACCAAGCTAAGAAGCATTGAGAAAAAAATAGTAAGACGTATTTTATTTAACCCTATCTGCACCAAGCTAGGAAGTATTGAGAAAAACATACGTAAAACGTATTTTATTTAACCCCATCTACACCAATAATAATAATAATAAGTTTATTGAAACATACGTATTTTACATACGTAAAACGTATTTTATTTAACCCCATCTACACCAATAATAATAATAATAAGTTTATTGAAACATAATCTAGGAAGTATTGAGGAAAAAAGTAAAACGTATTTTATTTAACCCTATCTGCACCAAGCTTTGAAGCATTGAGGAAAAAATTAAAGCGTATTTTATTTAACCATATCTACAACAAGCTAGGAAGCATTGCGAAGAACATAAGTAAGTCGTATTTTATTCAACCCTATCTCCACCAAGCTAGGATGCATTGAGAAAAAAATGAGTAATGCGTACTATATTGATCACTAACTGCATCAGACTGCGTCACCTCTCTACCAGAACTCTTTTTACCAGTGTACCTCTGCAGACCAAATGCTAATCTCTGTTGTGTTACCTAGTATTAAGAATGAAAACCTCAGGGTAATGTGCCTTTTATAGGTTAGGCACAGCATCCATATTAGAGATAAATGTTTCTTTCTTTTTCTTTCCTTTTTTTTCTCTATTAAGAATACAATAAGACCCAGATCCCGTAGCATATTAACACAGCCCTGTGTGGATCGGGTTAATAACGTAGTTCATCGCTTAATAAAAGAATTAATTCGTGACTTTAATTCGTAAGTTTATCATGTATATAATTGGCTAGATAACCGTTTAATATAATGTTCAAATAGGCAGTAAGTAATTTTTTTGCCAGGGTTAATAGATTATTGCTCATAAAATATCGAATTCTCAACCTAGTAGTTTGCAAACTTCAAGTTTTTTTTTTTTTTGTTAGATAACTAGTTAGGTGTTGGATGCAATTGATGTTTAGAAAACGAGCAATGAAACTTTCTCTATAGTAGTGAGCCGACAGAGGAGCAAATTTTTAATGTAGACTAAGTTCTGTATTTACTTAACTAGTTGAAAGCAAATGTACAAGTTGAATTCGCAGGCAAGTTCATTTTCTGCCTTAACTAAAGCGTCTAATTCACAAGTCCGTGATTTTATATCTACTAAACTATTATGGTGCGGAATAAAATGTTCACTTTATTAGTTCGTATTAGTTCGTGTATCTTAAACTAGTTCCCAATAAATAATACTTTGCCTGTTTTACTACATAGTTGAGTGCAAAAGAAATTTTTTTACTCACCAGTTTCAGCAGAAATAAGTTTTAGAAAAAGAGATAGTTTCCCACATCGAATAAACTGTAGTCATGCTATCGTGAGCAGCTGCGTGTTGATATACCATAGATTGAAGTACCATAGATTGAAGTATCGAAAATACCCTGTTTACGTTTTCCTCATTAGCGTTAAATTAGCGAAACCGCTATTTGGATACAGTGACTTCAATTAGCATATTTATCACTAAAGAAAACTGATCAGTAAATTGTAAGCTGGTATCATGATGAAATTAGATATTAAGCAAATGAAACACAAATATCTTTTGCTCGTAACTAACTAAAAATAAAAATAAGCATTGCCTTCATATGTAGCCGTTAAAATAAATGAAGGACATTTCTGTTAAAAGTAGTCTAGTTGCTACTTTACATGTAACAAAATGAGTTTGAATAATTTCAGAATACATCGAAAAAATTTCGCTCTGTATCACCAATTCACCATTGATGTTAACCATTTGTTATCCCTAATTCAAGAATACTGCTACTCCAATAAAAAAAAAGGACTAAAGAAATCCTGTCATGCTGAGTAATAGATGAAGTGGTTTACCTATTCTTCCCAAATGCTGTACAAATTTAGCATTTGTACATTTAGCAGCCATTTCTCTGTTGAGTTAACGTAGCTGCCAAGCATGCTTCCGAGGCAATGACCGATCATGATACTTCCACAATATTGTTTCTATAGGAAAGTGTTTCTCGCAATTACGGTAAAGTATCAATCAAGGCTCTCCAATAACATGAAAATATAACTAACTTCTTCTTCTTTCTCTTTTCCCGTTGGCCTTTGCCTCATTTACCATTCATTTCTACCCTTTCCTTTTCCTTGTATTATGTTTCCTAGTTCTAAATCATCAATTTCCTTGTCACCACCTCTCCTCATCCCTCTCACCCCCTCGGCTCTTCTCCACCCTAGATTAATACCGCGGCTCTCGCCTCTGATCCATGGAGTTGTGCAGCGTAAATATCATTATTTTGCGGGTATGAAATAGAAAAAGAACGGCGGTACACTGCGATAGTTTGATTATAACAAAACACCTCCCCTTAGATGTCCGCAAAAGTGAGGGTCTTTGATGTCGGCGTTCTCTGTCGCGTCGGCATCCAAGCCCTTGTTTGCAGAAATGCAATGGGTGGTCTTATTTTGTTGTTCTGCTGTTATTGTTGCTCTTGGGCTTTGGTGCTCTTGTTGCCTCTTTGTCCCGCGAATGCTATCAGGAATTCGTGTTATATTGTTTGCACAAGCGCAGTTTTTCGGGATAGCTGCATATTCTGGATAAACTGGAACAGCCCTCGGCAATGCTCTAGCTACGTTTTGAAGATAGGTAGATATACCAGCAAAACTAGTCATGTTCTGGATAAACTAGAGCAGATCTCGGCAACACTCTAGCTACGTTTTGAGGACAGGTAGATATGCCAGCAAAATTAATCATGTTCTGGATAAACTAGAACAGTTCTCGGTAACGCTCTAGCTACGTTTTGAGGACAGGTTGATATACCAGCAAAATTAGTCGTATTTTGGATAAACTATAAAAGTTCTCGGTAACGTTCTGGCCAGGTTTTGAGGACAGGTAGATGTACCAGTAAAATTAGTCGTATTTTGGATAAACTATAAAAGTTTTCGGTAACGTTCTAGCCAGGTTTTGAGGACAGGTAGATGTACCAGCAAAATTAGTCGTATTTTGGATAAACTAGAGAAGTTCTCCGTAACATTTTGGCCACGTTTTGAGGACAGGTAGATATACCAGTACAATTAGTCCAATTCCGGAGAATTTGGGGTTAGGAAATTTTATCTGGAATTCGTATTCTTCGCTTACGCTCGTGCAGTTTTGTGGGATAGCTGAATATTGTTGCTAAGCTCAAATAGCCCTCGGACTTGCTCTAGCTGCCTTTTGGAAACAGGAAGATATTCCCGTATGACTTGTCTATTTTCCGTAAAGTTGGTGGACTGCTGGAACGAAGTCGTATCATCTTGTTTACGCATTTGTCACCTTTTTCTTAATTGTTGTATATTTTTGATAAATGAAAATATGTAATTCTCACGAACAACCTTGTTGCATGATCGAGGTAACAGGTTATTTTTTCTAACCTTTTTATGTCAGGCAAAGTACGACTCAGCCTCAGCTACCACGAACTTTATTCATTGTATTGAGAAATCAATTTTTTTACAAGCTGCGCTGTCTTTTATTAAATTCATACCATGTTATTAACGCAATTATTGATGAAACAAATATTGTGCATAGCACCTATCTTTAGCTGCCCGTTCTTTTCTTTTAACAACATTCATTTTTGCGTGTATATTCATCGATACAAACCATTACAATCATCTACTTATTCATATAACACGTTTTGCCTTAGTTACTCATTCACAGCAACCCCAACCAATATTTTAAGTTTCAAGAGTAGTCTTTTTAGTGAGTGAAGGGAATAGCCATACAACTAAACATAAATGTCTTACCTATGAACGTTCTTCAGCTGCAGTAATCCCAGATAAATAATTTTACTGAATAGAAAGTAAACTTTCCAGAGAGAACTGATCGTCTATATAAACGAACTCATAGTCTCTTAGTGTAAAATATGCTAATGTTGCAATCACAGTAGCCTACACATTATCTGGCCACGACCCAGCTTAACCTCATTTTTCCAACAAGCATCAAATAACCATTATTATGACCATTTCTATCGTATTCAATTATAAGTGTGGTACTAATGATTTCCGTTCTAATTGCAGTATATAGGGATTCATTCAGATAACATGCAAAATTCATTTTCTCCACCATGACCTACCTCACGTTTAATTTACTGAGCAGACACCAATTCCTGCAACCCTGCCATTTTCTACACGTATCTATAGTAGCCATTACTATTCTAGCCACAGCATATTGTATTAATATAACAACTATAATGCATGTTCCTCGGCGACCTCAAGTTTTATTTACTAAGCAGAAGCCAATTTTTCCACCAGGCATCCTCCACGCCAGCGAGCTCCCTTCAACTATGGAATTACATCCGTCTCTGCCGATCATCTTGGGCGTCATCGGCGGCATCGTGATCGTGTTTGCCGTGTTCGTCGTGGTGCTCGTGGCCAAACGGCCCCGAAGGAATAGCATTAAGAACGCCATCAACCAAGAAGATTCTCGCATGCACATCCTCAAAAAGGATGACAGCATCGGGGCGAGACAGGAAGGAGATGAAAGGGATCCGGACGTTATCCCGGAATCCAGAGGTGAGGGCCAAAGGATTCTAGGGTGACAGAAAGAAGATCAAAGCCTCGTTGCAGACGATGGCTCGATCTCATGCAATAATTTCATAGCATTGTTTCCCCTGCTGATGGCACTTCATGCAATAATTTCATAGTATTGTTTACCCAGCTGATGGCACTTCATGCAATAATTTCATAGTATTGTTTACCCAGCTGATGGCACTTCATGCAATAATTTCATAGTATTGTTTCCCCAGCTGAT
>LQNS02277100.1:4312228-4343204 GCA_001587735.2 Parhyale hawaiensis
TTTCCCCAGCTGATGGCACTTCATGCAATAATTTCATAGCATTGTTTCCCCAGCTGATGGCACTTCATGCAATAATTTCATACAGTGTTTCCCCAGCTGATGGCACTTCATGCAATAATTTCATAGTATTGTTTCCCCAGCTGATGACACTTCATACAATAATTTCATACAGTGTTTCCCCAGCTGATGGCACTTCATGCAATAATTTCATAGCATTGTTTCCCCAGCTGATGGCACTTCATGCAATAATTTCATAGTATGGTTTCCCCAGCTGATGGGACTTCATGCAACAATTTCATAGCATTGTTTCCCGAGCTGATGGCACTTCATGCAATAATTTTATAGTATTGTTTCCAGAGCTGATGGCACTTCATAGAATAATTTCGAACAGTGTTTCCCCAGTTCATGGTGCTTCATACGATTCTTTCATGCAGTGTTTCCCCAGCTGATGGCACTTTATACAATAATTTCGAGCATGCAGTGTTTCTCCAAATGATGGCACTTTACTCAATAATTTCATGGTATGTTTCTCCAGTTCGAAATGCAGTATTTCTTATATTGATGGCACTTTATACCAAAACTTTATTGTCGTGTTCACCCAGTTGATGGCACTTTAAGTAATAATTTCATAGTTGGTTTCACCATTAATTTGATGAATGCTTTGTGAGATCATTTTTGGGTTTCAGCTAACTGCTCTACTGTAATAATTCCTCAATTTAGTTGATGGAATTTAATGTAAAAATTTTCAGAGGTCACATAATGCCACTTTAAACCATAACTTCAAATTTCAAATAAGGTCACGTCGTAATTGAAGATACATCGTACAGTAATTTAGAGTATTATTTCCCACCTTCAGTACTAGAAATTACTGAAAACAGTGCCTACATAATGCATTAATTAAAAGCTACTCTCATTGTTGCTCTCTGCTCGCTTGTTTACTGGATACATTTGATGAAAAATTAATCTCAACCCTCTTCAGGACCGGTTGTTCCGGTGTTGTATAGCTATATTGCTTATACTGAGTACATAAAATAAACTGTTAACCTTGTTCGGCACGGGTTATTAAAATGGTATTACCTAGTAGTATAGTTGATGATATAATAATCCTGTTCGACATAGGTTGTTTCAGTTGGAACAACTTTATAAAATTCAAACAAGGAGAAAAGAGCTCACATAAATAAAATAAAAAACTACTTTTTTCAATTCAGGCTGCAGTTCGTTATTCCTTCGTCAGATTCGCCTCTTGTATCGTTTAAAATTGACCACGTTAATTAAAATAGCATAGAAAGTGGAAAAATATTTCGAGATATTATTTCCTTCAGCTTTAAGAAGACATGTAGAACTTAATGCACGGCACTTGCGAAATAAACTCAGCGTGTAAATGCCTAGTGTCTGTGTAAATGCCTAGTGTCTGTGTAAATGCCTAGTGTCTGTGTAAATGCCTAGTGTCAGAGTAAATGTCTAGTGTGTCCCCCAGTATAAAGCCCATCAAGCCAGCCTAACGTTCAGCTGCTCAGGAGAACCCCAAGCATTGCGGAATATTTATTTTCCCTGCACTGCAACTTTATTCAGGCTTTTAATTCATAGGTGATGCAGCATCAGGAAAAGTTTTAATTGTTGTGAAATTTTGCTTAAAATATACATGGCATAATAATGTACCAGGTTATTATACCATGCATACTATACATACATATATAGATATATATATGGTGAACTGAAGTGAGTAAGCTATGTAGGTATCAAAGAAACGGTAGTTGCCACAGTTATATTATTTCCAGATTAGCCCTCGAGGTCACAATCCTTCTATATAGAAGCTGCAGTGCATTCGTGTGTCTTTAATATACGATTTTAAATAAAAAATGTAGTGTCTATCGTCTAACTGTACTTACCTAACTGCTGTGACGACGCTTGTACATTTAACCATTCATCAATTATCCAGTGATTGCAAAAAGCATTGAGAAAAATAGTAGTTATATTGCTTTTCTTTGAGTTCTGCTCCTCTGCCAAGGAAGTTATGTTTTTATTGAGTTTGTCTAAATGTTATGGACAGATCTTTACAATATTTACAGGGTTTGTTAGGTATGTTTTTTTATTTTAAGAGAAACAGATGTTGAACTTTCGGTGAAGGTCCATTCAACCGTTTGTTTGTCTGCCTCTTATTTTTAAATGGTACCATAATAAAGAAAATATCGACGGCTATTCGTGAAATTTGTACAAATTCTGCACGTTTGATGTTGCAGGAAGTCGTGTAGACTGCGGTAACGACCACATTCATCCCCAAGTGGCGGACGTCTCAACGCTGTACGGGGAGATGATGACTCAGCAAAGCACTTCGTCTAATGGCGTCCACCAACAAAACAACGCTAATGCAACACTGCCTGCCACTAATGCCCACATTCACAGCGATCCTTCCACCAACAACAATCAAAATCAACCCCAAATTATTCAACAAAATCATCTTCCTCAGCAGCAACAGCAACCTCCTCCTCCACCACAGCATCTGGCCAACAATGTTGTCACCTCTCAACAGATGATGAGTAATCCGCCACAGCTTCAACCGCCACAGCAACATATTCTTGTGAATCCTCAGCACGTGAGGGTGAACGATCCTCTCCAGCAGCAGCAACAGGTGCAGCCGCAACATGTCCATCTGACCATGTCCGTCCATTCGCCAAGTTCGCCATGTTCCCCCCAGATAATCAGTCCAAGAATAATTAATCCGTCACCGATGTCACCTTCTTCGCCCCAACCCAATTCTCTTCCTCCTCAGCTCGGTGGAACTTTCCAGCCGCAGAAATGTGCCAACTCGACCTTCTACCAACCTGCTCACCATATCCCCGGCCGACTTCAGCATACCCAGAGTCTTCAGCACAGCCGGGTAGTTGCTCAAGAAATGGACCCGAAGCTGCATCACCAGCAATCCTTGCCCGAGAAGGGTGGTTTCTTCTCTACCTCCACAGGTACTTACGCCAATGCTCATCTATTGAACAAGACCAAAAGCTCAAGTGTTCAAAACTCGGTGTCTGTTCCTATCAGCCATGCCAGCAATATCAGACTTGATGACTCCAATCACGCACAGGCTTTCTTGCAGGCTCAACCACAATATTCTCAGCAATCTAACCCGGTAAATCATTCCAACCACCAAGAGGAACAGCTTGCCCAACCCCAGCCACAACAGCATCACCATCATAAGCACCATAAGCACCATCATTCCCAACATCAACATCAGCAACAACCCTCGAAGAATCAACATTCTGGAAGTCGAAACAGCCTTTTGGGAATGGGTCCAGGTAGTACCCAGACTCTGCCTCATCCTCGCTCCCAGCAGCGGTCCGGCAGCTCGGCGATGAACTCCAACACCGCAACTCTTGGGAGGAGAGCCAGTCTTTTCATTGTAAGTTTTACTGGCCCTCTAACTTCTTTTGTTATTTTACTCCTATAGCTTATGAGAGAGAATCCCTTTTCAGTATAGTAAGTGCATTAGAGTATTAAGTTTTATACTCTTCATATAGAAAAACTGGCCTAGAGTACCAGCTTATAACTAAACCAGTAATTGACATAGAAATGGTTACTAAAAGCCATATAAAATACATTCTTAAGTATTATATTGTCCATGGTAAGTCGTGGAACTGATCACTCTGTAGTGTCGAAGAAAACGATTAACCTGTATTTTTTCAACGCTGCTCACTTTTTAAAATCCTTAATCTTGCTCCAGATCCTTCTTTAATTCTTAAACTGGTAGTCAAGTAAGCTGGCTAACTGGCGAACTTGTTTATACGCATCCAAATATCAATCAAAAAGCACCCAAATAACAGGGGTTGCCCATTCTTATGGCTTTTGTTTACTTTTGTGCATAAGTTTTTGAGTTACAAGCGCATACTTTTTTCCACCATTTTTTCATGTGTCTTCCTGTTTCTATTACTTTTAGCTATGTAGATCCTAATTAGCCTTAATTATCCAACATGCTGCAAGTATACTGGACGATAACGAAATGATACCTCATTCATTTGCTACGACAGCTTGACTTTTCATCATTCTACCATTGAAAGACCGACGCTGTGCCCATTTCTGTGGTTCTTTGTGTTATTTATTCCTTCAACATTTTTACGCAATTCACGCGTACTCATCTGCTTCAACGATGAAATGTCGACCCAAAATTAGTAGCATATTAGGCCTCAATTCAAGCCCTGTCCCAGTTTAAAAAAAAATATAGGCATGAATATACAGAGAATGTTCAAATGGTAACAACACTGCATGGAAGACACCACGCTCATGTAAATAGAAAATTAAATAGTTTTCATGTTCTGACGTGCTTGTTTTTAACTGTTGTGGGTGTGCTCCAATAATGACAGTGATTGTATCATCGATGCTTTCAATTGACCCAAGAAATTTGAGATAAACCGTTTTAGCCTGACTTGTCCATTACTTCAGAAGAACTGTTGTCTACGCAATTTTTAATCAAAATTCAAGTATAAACATGGAATATATTACCCCTGAAGCTGCCGAAAACTCAGACGTAAATTATACCTTTTTAACTTTAAACTAATTATTCAATTAGATATTAAGATAATTCATGTTCAAATTAAATTTAATCGATAGATTAGCCAAATTTATTTTTCGGTTTAATTATTTCATGTATTTTGTTACTTTTACTCCAATTCTATTGCATTAATTTGAAATTCATTGATTTCAATTTAGAGCTAAAAAGCATAGTTAGTAGAACCCCAGCAACTAAATTCAATGTAGCGAAACAAGCACTTCTCTCATCATTACCGGACTAGTCATGCCTTGTGAACTTTGTTTAACTCATCGTTGTCGTGCCACCCGATAACATGTCAACAATATAACGTACCTACTAATTTTTTTTACGAAATCTTTACAATTTCATAGGAATAACGTACATACAAACACTAGAAACTGCTCAATGAATATACTCGGGCTGGTACATTAAAGAGTTATCTATTGCTAAAGTAAGACACGTTTCACATGAGTAAAGTTTGTTATTCATGCAAGTACACGTTGCCATTTCCTTGCTTGGCATACTCACACCCAAATGCCATCTTGCAGAATTATGAATTGACTTCAATTCCCATTCACTGAACCATTCAGTCTTGTCATTTAATTTCTATCACCCATCTCCTTCGCTGCATTATTGTTTATTGTATTTCTCAGCCAGAATCGTAACTGCAGTTCCCCATTTATTTAAATCAGGAAAAATTTATAGTCAATCTGTTCCTGCTCAAAATGGAACTGTATTCCATTGTCTTTTTCGACATCACCTCCACAGGATCCCTTGACGACTCCAATTGCTCCACCACCTTCGTACGCAACTCCACCTTCTTCGCTGGTGGAATCGGGTGATGGTACGCTTGTGGTGGCAGAGACCGTCTGCATCACCCCCAACTACGGTCACTCCAACGCTTGTCCTCCTCGGGACGGATTTTCTTCTTCGCCAAAGCCCTTCCCAAGCTCCTTCACCTCCGACAGAATGGAGTCCTCTGTGTAACAGCCAAATTTAACAAGGCAATGATGCTGGAATCAGTAAGCGAGAGAGAATGGAAGAGATGTAGTATCTTTCTCTACGCCATTAGAGGAATACAGTTTTTATTTTTATTGTAAAATAATGGCTTCATCTACGGTTATTTCAATCAGCAAAAGTATTGGCATGTTTCTCTAAGAGTTGAGTTATACTTTTCTTACCGATGCTGCAGTATCACCTTGATCTACAGTTGTTTACATAAGCTTGTTTATTATTATTTTTTTTCAAAACTGTCAAGTCATCTGGTACTCTGTTCATATGGTTAACTGTTTAACATTTTACATGATGAGCCTTATATCAATTTTATTACTATAAATGACCAGTACCGTTTTGACACTCTCCGAGGTCTGTGTCTGGCCACACAAAGTATTGCCAGTATCGCTGGCTTATGGATATTGCTCCGAGTGCACACATTTTTCTTTCAATTTACTCTTGCAAAGCTGTAGGGAATAACTTTAGCTTATCATTTTCATTCTACTGTATTTCTTTCCTTAAGATTTTGCTACATTGGTAATTCATCAAATACACTTAGGTACATCGCACTTCGCTAACCTTACGATGCTTGATTTGAATATATACTGATATCTTTATTCTTTACTGCAATGTATTTTACAGGAACATCCAGCCTCTCGATACTGGAACCTCCATTCATATGCACCAAGTTGGTAGGTTTTTCTTAGACGCAGAGACACATGCTTTTTTTTTACCGCACCAAAGACTATCATCTCCGTTTTTCTTCCTCTGTTTGACTCGAGAACATCAGTGCTCTAAGTGAGATTTAAAAGTTACAGTGCACCATCAGATACGGTCTCTACTATAAGAAAAGCGCCTTTGTTTTCAAAAGACTTCGGCGGGTAATTGATGTACTTTTCACTTCGATTTGGCCCCCAAAGCATTACTTAGCTCACTTACGCCTTTATCCACATATTGCTCCAAGTTTTTAACTATCATTACCAGTGCCTTTTATATATTTTGTTTATTTATTTATTATTTCTGTCATAACGCACTAGTAATACCGGCTTCAGTAGCCACTGTACTACAATGGTTTTCTCAAAGTTTTTATTTTTTTAAGTAACACATAGACCGAATAACTACAGGCAGTACTAATATTTTCAAGCTTTACTGAAATACTATCATAACTTTCACGTCAGCCCACTTCCATTTACTAGAGTTACAGTCACCCCAAATAGCTTATCGTAATTTCCATTTCAAAATATTTATTACGCATGTAACATTTAAAAGAAAATGTTCTCCGTACATGAATCATTGTCAGGTTGGAATTACTTTCATATGCAATAAAACACTGTTTCACTTCAGTAAACTACGTATATTTCTTATAGCACAAAAAGACTGTCAATAACCTTTTAAGTTCATGTGTAATTGTGTATCTCTAATTCCATCTTCACAAAAATACATACAACTTACAAAGTGTTTTGATTTACTATGTATAAAACGTCAAATGGATTACTACTTGTCACTTTTATACTGTTTAAATCTGATCCATACTTATCTAATGCCGAGTGCAATATCTTGACTTCTAGGTTTGGTCAAGTATTTATTTTGATTTATGAGTATTTTTTTGCAAGAAGTGCGTGTGTTTTTCCAATCAGCATCATTGCCTGTTAACGGCTAATGGACTACCACCATCTTACTTCTCCGACGAGTATCTCTCTGTCCTTCCATGAAGGATTTTCGCCATGTCCTGTTTCAACTTTCTATCCCGTGCGGCAGCCCATGCTAGATGTTGCGAGCTTTCCATGCATAGGAAAATGCGCCCTGAAAATGTACTGGAAGACGGTTGCTTTCGGTAAAATGAAAAGTGCATTGCAAATACTTGTCAATATTTACTGTAACATTACAACTGGCTATCTATCGGCGAAGCAAATGAGGTGTAAGTTATGAGAAAATATAATTAGATGTGCAGTCCAATTAATGGGGACGGCGGGAAAAATAATTGTGATGAAAAAGACAACCAATATAATTTGGGGACCAACTCGACAAGTACAGTAACCAATATGCAAAAATAACTCGAGTGAAGCGTATAAGGTTACTGCGCTTGCGCAAATAGTCCTGTCAGTTGGCAAGAGTTATTCCAGGGCTACCGTTTTCGAATGCATGGAAAGTTACTGGAACACAATGTACGTCACGAAGAGTAATCTCTCATCCAAATTAGTCTACTTTACTAAGCACTAGGCTAGCTCTTAAGCCCTTGTTTTATCCCCATCATGAGAAAATTGGAAGAATAATGCCACTAAATGCAGTTGCTCTATGAATGCTCCCAAAGAACTCACCCACTTACGTTCACTGTTCCAATTTGGAAACACATGTAGCCCGTTCTGTCATAGTGCTTACATCATATACCTACGCTTCGTTCCAAACTCCTTCCATGACTAATGCACAAAATCTATCAGATGTCATTTTCAACCATTCCAATAAGATATTAACAGCCGAAGAAGAAGAGGTCCTCATCAAGGGGTTGAAACATTCTTGGCCCTGCCGAAAAATTAACTATTTCAAGTATTTCCTAGCCTTAATTTTTTTAGATTTACTACCGTACATTAATTACAAGACAACGAAATCTATGACAACATCTACTATGGAGAAAACATTGTACGAAATTCAATCAAAAATATTACTTTCGAAAGCTTCTACGGATTCAGGTGTTCGTACGAGGAAAGTAATGAATGAGAAAACATTAAGAATTTCGAATAAATTACGTAATGATAAGACAATAGCTGTAATGAAATCAGACAAAGGTAACGGAGTTGTCATTTTTAACAGAAAAGATTATGATGAAAAAATTATAGAAATATTGAATGATCCTGCAAAATTTAAACGTATTGAAAAAGTTACTTGTACTACTCCTCCTAGACTTGGTGTCTATAATGGCTAACTTAAGCCTTCATAGTATAAATCAATCATAATCTTTCTTATACGAGTTGCACTATTTCCAATGCCCAACAATCTGTATTGGGAAGGTAACCACATGCTATTTTTAGAGCTAAAAATTCTAGTTGAGTGTACAAATTTACTGTGAAGGACTACTTTTTTCTGTTCTCTAAGTGAAAATAATTTAGGCTGAAGCATTCGGTTACATTAACTTCGGAGTCTGGTAAGAGTTTGCGAGTCATAAACTCTTCTCGCTCCTTCTCAAAAGCATGATGACAATACGAAAACAATGAACACCATAATACCAAATACATGTACTTTATTCATCTTATTTACTTATGTTTCATATTACAAATACTGATAAAAGATTTTATAAAGTTACTGCAAAATAGTGAAATTTGAACAATTTGTATGGGTGACTGGTGACTGAACATCACTTCATGTGTACACTGGCATGCAATATAATGCTACATTAACATTGCAAGCTTAAAATACGCCGGAGTTACTGCATTTGTTCTATTATCCCTCCAGTTTGCTGTAGAATTCTGGCAACAAAAACGCTTATTTGTGTATTAGCTTTACTTGTTGGTAACTGCGTTGGGAAACCAATGGTGAAGAAAGTGGCGTCGAGATGTACTGTAAATACATTGCTCACGATAATAAAGATTTACTGTTAATAGATAGTACTGGGAAATGCTTGTATGTACAACTGTAGCTTTTATGGGTGTTTCTGTAACGTTTTAATTGTAAAGAAACAAAAAGCATGCGAAACATTGCTATTCTAAGCGAAGTTTGCAACTGTATCTAGCGCGTAACGCAAATAATACTATTATTCTTAAGACAAGTTTGCTTAACCACAAAAAATACAAAGCTACAAGGAAAATATCGTAATTTATTGACATCTTCTAGCGAATAAATAGGAAGCATCAGTATTTATTTTAAAGTTATGCTAATGCTTTAGTTAAAGCAGCTGTGCGTCTTCATTCATAGCGGAAGCGCTGCTTGGAAGAACAAGAGTTTTGTCCAAACCGGAAAAATTGAAAACTTTGTGAAACTAACTTAATGGTGCAATTTATAGCCATTAAATCAAGAACGCAAATATCTGCTTTAAAAATGTGTCGCTGTTTTTGCGTGGAAAACCTTGAGTTGTTGCAATTACGGGGAAAAGGTTAAAACTTCCGTAGTCATAACGGACAGAAAAGTAATAAAATAAAGAATTATTTTGATATTAACAGAGCAAACAAATGAGAGCTCTTGAATCGGTAGCTTGTTATGGAGGATTTGTGGTTCTAAAGTTAGATCTTTTCGGTAACAAACAAAGATTTTGTTGGTCCAAGCAAGAATGAACCTCGCTTATTTTGTTAGCGTCGGTTTGTCTCTAAACTAAAAATATCTTTCTTGGAATGTTGATTCCCTTCTTTTCGGTTAAATGAGATGGCTGATTCTGTCAGTGACCTGACGTATTTGTATAACATCTAACATTAGTTTTTGTAATCTTACATATTTTCATCGTTCATCTGGTATTTATTTTTGTGATGCGATATAGCTTTGGCCGTTCTGGCATTGCTTTTCATGTTCAGATGTAGTTTTGTCATTGATCTGCCATATTTATTTTAGTGATGGGACATATTTTTGGTGTTTACTTCATTTTTTGTTATCTGATGGATTTTGTCGTTCGGGTGGTGAGCATTTAATATATTTTGTTGATCGGGCATAAGTGTGCCCGTTATTTCACTTCAATATAATTTTCACTTCTGATGCAATTTTGTCTGTAAGGGAAATTTCATCAGTTACTTGAAATATTTCTTTTAAAGTTCAGACTTATTTTTCTCTGTTCTAACATATTTTTTTGCGATTTCATGACGAAAATCGAATGAGTTAAACAGAACATGAGTTTCTGTAAAACAATTGGATTGCAAAAAATCATTTCTGAAACATTAAGCTTTGATAGCAAATTTGTCTTTCAAAAAGTAAACCGACAACCTTACCACCAGCTGTTTGGATAAACTCATACATGCATCTATAATTTGATCCATACAGCTGGCGGCAGGGCTGCCAGTTTCATTTCTGAGAGGTAAATTTACTATCAAAGCTTAATTTTTATGACATGACACAATCAGCTAAACAGATCCCTTCCAAAGTAAGTGATACTTTAGCTTTACAGTTTGTTCGATGCAAAGTACGCATCGTTGTGTACCACAGCAGAATTTGATAAAAATCTATTGTTTGGTTTTTGATAACTGCAGGGTAAATTCGACAGGTGCATTGTCTGACCATTTTATGAAGGCGATTCAGTCGTTGTCAAATTCCTCTACAGCGCGGCCAATCTTATGAATATTTATGAAATTTCTCTATATGAAGTTAGTGGGCGGGGCTAAGATATGGGCCGAACAAAATTTCAGATATACTCATAGAATTGGCACCGCAATTGAGAAAATTGACCGCGACTGAACCGCCTTCATAAAATGGTCAGACTGTAACAACCCTAAACGTCGTATTGTTGTGCTGCGACAAAGACAATACAATCGCAGGCTCAGTTTAAAAGTGCGCAGTCAGTCAACTTTCACGTCGTTCCATCGTCATCTTGGCTAGCGACACTGCCTGTGCAGCTAGTCGGGACGACGTGTACGCTGAATATCCGCTCATAAGTTGAGCGTGCGATCGTATAGTGTAGCCCCGGAAGACCTGCTGCTGTTTTTGTGTGATTTATCTTAAAGTTTGATCGAAAGTGATTAATTTTTAACAAAATTCTATGCGACTTTCAAGGATTTGCATGCACATTTCACTTAAATAAAAATATCTTAGGAATTTTATACGAGTTTGCATTGCAGGTAAAACTGGGACTGGATAAACTGAAACTTTAGGACTATGCTGATGAAGATAAAATAATAATGATAATAATAAGAAGAAGAAAAATAAGAAGGTTAACAATACTAAACTTACAGAATTTGAAACAACAAGAAGCGATATTCTCCGAGAGACTGTAAGTTATCTTTAAGTTTTGTAATAGCAGGTAGTCCTTGTTATATGTAATTCATCAAGTTTTATTCAGTTTTCTATACGTGTTAAAGATTTATAGTACTACTGTACGTATCCAATATACGTGCTCCTGTTTAATGAACACTATGGAACCAAAATTTCGTACAATAACAAAAAACTGCATACAACGAGTTGTTTCCTGTATACGTAACACTACAGCTTGTGCTTAACTGAAAGTAAAAAAAAAAAACTGCAAAACTTTTTTTCAGGGTTGGAAATTTTCAACTTAACCCTGCTTCCAGACGAGCAACTACATTTTTTGCGTGAAAAAAATACACTATTGTTGCCAAGTTAGAAATTACTGAGGTAGTTTATATGTTGAGCCTCCGAAGCGGATGTGAAATCCCCTTTGGCGGAAACAAAAAATAAAAAGTCTAGGAAAACGCAGCAAGTTTTTGCATTTGTTAGTAGTTTTAGTAGCGTACATTGTTAATAAGTATATGCACTATTGCAGAGTTTTGCTCAGATAAGTAAAGTGGCATTTGAATTTTCTATCGCAACGAGTATACTTGAGGCACACAGGGCATCTAGAGTGTAGTGAGATAAATGGAGCTCTAATATCACAAGTACGGTAACCACTGACCTACATCTACAGCACGAACCAGTGCGTGTGAGTTTTCCTGTAGCAGGTGCGGTCAAGTTGACCTTGTCTTTACTGTACCTTTAGCCATATAGGCAGCAGCCTTCGCCCTATTTCAGATATGTGACCTTGTAGAAAGGGTTCTTTCTTCCATAGGTATACGATAGGAAAAGAAAGTCTCGTAACGGAACAGCATAAACTGGGTAAGATAGAAATTAAACTGAAAGTTCCATACAGATCTATGAAAGCTTCAGGCATTGCCATAGATTTGATACACGTAATGTATGCTTTAATAAAAAACAGGGAATATTGAAAAATACGGGAAAATGGAACGTATCGTAAGTCATTGAAAAAAGGGAACTATGATAAATTGGTAAATAATACGTGAAAAATGAAATAAATGTACACGCCAAGGCAAATAAATAGGCTTCTATGATTCTTATGTCATAGCTGTAAGAGAAACCATGAGCAGCTATAGTTACCTTGATGTGGAAATTTATTCGAATTTCTTCGCAAATCGGATCTTTCTCTCCTCCGCTTTCTATCTTCCATTTGATATTTTCTAATTTTATTAATGTATTAAGCCTTTATTTTTCCAATTTAGAACACGGAGCAAATCTAGTCCATTTAGAAACTTTACTTCTGACTCTATGAAATTTTAATACGTTAACGCCTGCGAAGACCATTCCGTCTCGTTTGAAACAAAGGTCTTAGTACAAAAATTGCAATTTAGCTATTCCATTAAATCTATTAATACGAGGCTATGCTACCACGTTACAACCATATTTTTTCCGTCGGCGTACAATAGAAAAAAGAACGCTCGTCACAAAATAATACAGCCTGGCTCAAATTGACTTAAAGGGTTACGGTCTAACTAGAAAGTTACTTAGGTTACCGCGCTTGTTATACTAGAGCTCCTAGTGAGGTAATATTCATTCATATATTATAATCTGTACATTATGTCTGGTCTAGTAGGATATAAGTGTGTATATCAACCTACTTTTATATGTAGCTACGGTACATCGTTAAGATTTCTACAATATGAGATATTGACTTGGTAATGTAGTTAATTAAAAATGTACAGGAATTTACAGTACTATTTGGCTGACATGCTGCAAACTTAATTTGGTAGCTTGAAACTGAAATATACGACTGGACCACTTTACGACGGGGCTTAAATTCGTATTTGACTATTGCCATGTGGTTGCATAAAATTTTTATTAAACGCTCACAAAAAATTAGCAAACGATTATAAAACCTTTATATAAGCTTCATAAAACGGTCATAAAACATTATGAACACGTTTCTAAGAACTTTATAACACGTTTGTAAAAACTTTCATAAAAATTTTATGGAACAGTTATAAAAATTTATACCACGTTTCTAAAAACTTTTATGAAACGGTTATACAATTCATCACACAATTCTAAATACATTTATGAAATGTTTTGAGATGTTGATGCGTTTACCAAAACGTTTTCATGCTCTGGACGACCCATGGCTGGGTCCGGTAATACCATCATCCTAGCCCTGGCCATCGTGGGGCGACAGTCCGAGGTCGATGCAACAACTATGGTATATTTTTTCTTAGGAGCCACATCTTTTTGCCATTGGTGTGTCGTCGTCGTCGTAAAGTGATCAGTATAATGGAAAGGCTCAATGATAGTTTTTCTTAGTTTTGCTTTATATGTAACGCTATTTATATTTTAAAAAATTGGAGCAATAATACTCTCTACTTAGAAGTTTGTCTTATTTTCAAATTATCTAAATTAATTTTCTAGTCTCTAGATTTAAATTGCTCTCCGATGCATTGTAACAGTGCAGTATTAAACCGTGACGTAATAGAGCAGTTCACCATGTGAAATTTTACTAAATGACGCAGTAATGTCATTGTTTTTCATGTTGAATTTTGTGGAATATTACAAAATCAATGCTCTTTGTTGCTAGAGATATGCACCTGCTGTCACTTAAGGCCCTAATATAATAGTCTAAAAAGGCCGGAGATCGCAGCTGTACGCTTGAACACAAGTGGCCACGAGTGGTCATTTCTTCTTATGACATTCACGAATCGACACAAAGATATTTGATTTTCTTACTACACTAAAGTAAAAACTTGACACTTAGCACATAAAACAATCCATGGACCCAACCTATACCTTTTCTATTCTCGATCTTTAACCAAATAATTACGTCAAAGCCTTTATGACTACTTTCGCTCCTTCAAATTTTGCGGAAAGAGGGTATTCGGTAATTATGATTGAAAACTTTCTTAGCGAAGTGCAAGTATTTGGTATCTGATCTAATGCTAACAGTCACTACGGGCGCACTTCATCCACGTTCGATACTGAACACAAAAACAATAACATTCTGTTCAAAATTCGCTCTGATAGCCGAGTTCTCGACCATAAAATCACCAAAATCGACATGTTTTATTTCCTACAGCCCAGCTTTAATTTTCTTATGGGACAGTATCGTCTAGGGGCAAAATGTTATGCTGGTTGTTCAGCGAAATAACACAGTTTCGCGCTCAATAAAAAAATGGATTCTCGCTTTACGGTAAAATACTTGCGAACGAAAGTGAAAAAATTATTACGTATAACAGGATTTGCAGACGTGTTACTTACATCAGCAAGCACGATTTATACTGTAAAGTGCTATACATTTGGCTGTAGTGGCACTGTCATCAAATCTTAGAAGCATCGGAAACTAATATATTGTCTTTTAATGGAAGATTTGTGGCTCATAAAGTCACTAACTTCCGGCAAAAAATACTTCCTCGAACGAAGTCCCGTTCCATCTCCCTTCTTTTGGATTCTTCCTTCACGAAAATCTCCTCTTTTTTATATATATATTCAATTTCGAATAAAGTTGAGCTTAGAGAACATAATTTTCGTCGTTTTAAAGAAGTACTTGCATCTATGCTACTCCGCAGAACACTTCAGACACCTTCAATGTTTGGAATACGAAATGTGCAAAGCAACGATCACCTTGCCGTGCAACACATGGAGTTTCTCCTTCCTAATGCTTCGGATAGGATTGGAGAGATCACCAAACCAAGTAGGGAGGAAGAGGTCTACTACCCAACCAAGCAGACAGCAGACTGTCGATTATCATGCTGTGAAATTTTATTTTCAATCTGTAATGATATTTTACCGATAAGTTTCACCGAAATGCGATTAACTCGTTGCCACGTCAGCAACCTTATTCACACTGACAGTCTAGTACATGTAAGAGTACCTTCCCCAACAACCAGGTCTCCGCTAGTGTTGTAATAAATCACAAGGTGATTTTTAATTTGGCATTATGTTAGTAATATATAATAATGATTTCAGTACTAGATAGTAATAGCGACATGTTTTTCTGCTTTTACCCTCAGCATTATTTGTAGTCATACTAGTTAATTCAGGAGTTTTTAGCCTTCCTTAATTGTTGTCATAAAGAACTGTGATCTTGGTATTGACGGCTTTATGTTCATTATTGTTACCATCATTAATAATAGAGTTCTTATTAATTGATAACATTAACAATGGTATAATAGTTATTATCATTGTTATTGTAATTGTTACATCTGTATTCATTTATATAGGTTTTATTTAAAATTTGTCAGTGCATATTAAAGACTTTGAAACATTAGAGAAATCTATGTTATTAACTTAGGATTATTGATAATATCTTTAAACTTTTCACACACCTCTAAAGTGCTCAATTCTTGGCATAATCGCAGCTGATATTCTCCTTTGCTTTTTTGGAGAGTTAGCCCTTATATTGGGCGGGTCAGCAGTAACTTTGTTCATACTGTTCAGCTGAAAATCGAAGAAGTAGGTACGGTGCTATTCTTCTGCTCTTCAATTAAAAAATTGCTATGTAGGTACCGCATGAACTTCTGTTTATACGTTTCATCTGAAATACAATTAAATACATTTTAAGGTATATTCACATAGTTTATTTGAACATCAAGAAAGTAGATCTTTGTGTTTACATTTTTGTTCAATTGACTAGCATGCGAACTGTTATTAACTTAAAAATTCCTATATTTTCATAACATCAACTAAGTAGCTATATACATAGACGTACTCTGTTCACTTGAACATTATGTGTATTGGTAATAATTTGCGTTCATTTTATTCATGTCAACATAGATTAAAGAACTATTTATTTCTGCCCTTTTCACTTGAACGGCAAGTATGCACATAATAACCAATGTTCATGCTGTTCATCTGTACATCAACTAACTAGATGTCCATATTTACTCTGTTAATCTAACAGTAATTATATAGGTACAGCATTAACTTATGTTCCCAATGTTCATGTCAGTAACAAAGAAATAGATTTTAAGTAATGTTCATGTGCTGTCTGTTTGGACATCAACTGAGTTATGTATTATAAATACCTTATTTATCTGAACAGTAAATTCATACAGTAAATATAGCCCAAGATTATACTGTTCATATTAATATATTAACACACAACCGGTTTTACTGATGTCTATGTTGGCCAATTGCGCAGCACATTAATTGCAGTTATTTTATGTTCATATGGTTCACTGGATCAGTGAATATATCCCTAATTAGTTTTAACTCTACTCTTAACACTATATACGTTTCTCCTCGGCAACATTGCCTAAAATGGAACTTTATTCTACAACATGGGACAAGAATGAAGATCCGGATCACTCAGATAGACATTCTTGATCCTTTTCGGCACTACTATACAATGATCTCGCCATTTTCACTCCTAATAAATTTCAATATTTTCCCTGCTTTTCCTTTTAGCTCTGTTTTTATGGCCTGTTGTCTTATCTTCGATTTTCCTTTGTGTGTTTTTCTTTTACTTTCACATTTTCAATTTTTGTTATTCCTCTAGCTCGATTTTTCAATTTTGCTTCATTTCTACCAAGTCCTTCAATTTTTTTCAGCCTATCTCAATTTTTCTCAGATCTAAGTCTCTTTCTTCAATTTTTTTTTATTTGAAGTTTTGCAAATTATTTGCTGAATTTCATTTTTATTGCCCTAAATTTTTTTCAACCAACTGCTATGGTCAATTACCAGTTTTTCCCGAAAAATTATGAATTAAAAACTTCTCAATCTTTCCTGAAGCTAATTTCTGTATCTTTGTTCTACATTCTCAATTTTAAATCATTCTACTTTATTCTCAGCTTTTCTCCAATTGTTGTCCAGACTCAATTTAATCTTTTTTCCAGGTCCTGAGGCAATATGCACGATTATCTGTCGTTACTAAATAAATTTTCCTTCAATTGTTTCTTTCAATGTTCTTCTCCTTTGGTCACATGCTCAAGCACTTTCCTTGTTTTTTCATCAATCCAAAACTACGCTTATTCGCCAGATTTATTATTCTTCCATATTCTCGTCTTCTTACCACATCCTGAATTTTCTTCCGGTATTTTTTCTATTTTTCTTCAAGCTCGCTAAATATATCTCAATACCTGAACTTACAGGGTAATTTTGGCCCAACCTATCGTTTTCCATGCTGTTTTCTCAAACGATGCACCGCTCTTGAACCTGAGAATCTTCTTTCGCTTTCAGCAGAGGAAAATTCGTTGACGCCATTACGTTTGCCTCGATTTTTAGAGGTAATTTTGATGACACGAGCGGTGTCACTTTAACGCAGAGGGCAGCTGACGGTCAGCATCAGCTCAAAATGCGAAAAGAATATCCTGCCAAAAACGCCCGAGCAATTTTTCTGGAAATTTTTTGCTTGGTATTTGAGAGAGAGCCTCTGGTAATGGCAAGGTTAATTTTCCCAAAAATAAGGTCAAAAGAACTTTTTTATCGAATGTGCGTTAGGTATCATCGAAGCAGGATGTTTTTTTTTCTCTACAACATGCCGAAATTTATTTACATTATAATCAATCTCTTCTATTATAATTTTTTTTAACCGGTTAACATTGAAGGGCGGACAATGAATCTTGTTTTTGACGTTGGGAACATGCGTTGTACAGTTTGATTTCGACAGAGAATTATCTATTTAAATGGCATGCTCCCTATCTTTATCATAAGTGTCCTATATTTTGACCTTTTCAGTTTTTTAGCACTGTATAAAAATTTCTATGTGTATGTATGTATCATCATCAACTGTTACGTGGATAACATGCGTAATTATTTTGAATAATAGCATACAAAGGAACCGAGACAATATGTCGAATAATAAGTATTATTCAGAGTATGAAATACTATTCATGTCTTTAGCTCTATTTTCAGTTAGCTCTAGTGCTACTTGTACTGCTCTTAACTAGTCTTGTCTCTAGATAATTGCTATGTGAATGCTATACTCATGCTAATATAAACTGGAAAGAGAGAGAGCAGGTGATGCCTGTTTGGATGAAGCATTGGTCTTATGTTTGCCATGGAACAATGTTTCTAGAACTTTTCCGGTTTTGAAATACCCTCATAAAACCGCACACTTATACATATATATTTAACGGTAATTTTCTTCTTGGTTATAATTCACTGAAGACTGAAAAAGTTGATCGTTTTGCGTTGTTCTAATTTTTCTAACTAATTCATATTTTTGGGTACATGTTTTTTTTTCATAATTGGAAGTTGAGTAGAGATCAATGTTTCTAAATAACCAGTGAACCCCGTATACAAAATAACGACAGCTAACAGGTGATTCATACAAGCAACTTTCGTTGCCGTCTCAGCTATTCGGTCAACATATGACGCCGCTATTTTGACGACTGGCAGAGCTAGAGCGAGTGACGGCAGAAAATGCTGCAGGCTTTATTTTTGTTACTGTCGACGCGAACTTCGTATGAGCTTCTTTTTATGAGACTCTCGTTTCACTTGCTTTCGCAATATCATTTTTTGAGCATAAAACAGTAAAACAGTGTTTGTTGCACATATAAACACTTCGTTTATCTCAAACAATGAATGAGCAGCGAAAACGTTTGAAATATGTTTCAATTTCACAGTAAAACACCTGTCACGTCCCAGCCATGATGTCACAGCTTCTAACTTAGGTCAATAATTCACAAACGGTGCAAAAGTGCCAGTCTGTTGCCTGCTAAAACGTAAAAAGAGAAGTAATTAAAGATGCAAATTCTCATTGTTGTCTATCCAAATCTTACTTCAAAATCATTTAGATTAAAAAATTTATAAAACAAACCTAATATTTCTTTGATTTGTAAACGAAAGCCAGGTATCTAAAGACACTTTGTTGGCACTGGGAGATTTATTAATGATTTGAACTCTAACTTTCAGGCTGGAACGAATGCTCTCTCCCCATTTCGATTGACAATTTTTGTGGGCTATTCAAAGAATTGTTCGTTATGAGCTATCAGGAGCCTATCAAACCAGAACTTCTGAAGTGTACAGTGATCAGCTAACCCGGTCAAAGACAATTTTGCATGAGACACGACCTTCTTTAGTAAACCGAAAATGGTGTGATCCACCACCATGACAATGCCAGACCACACACTTCAAAATCGATCAAGAATCTCATACCTGAATTTGGTTGCGAAATTTTGATTCATCCACCATATTCTTCCGATCTAGCTCCAACAGATTTTCATCTCTTTAGAAGCTTGCAGAACCACTTATCAAGACAAAGGCTTGCTTCAAGAAAATAGGTTGATAGAAAGCTAGCTTCCTTTTTTGAGTCAAAAGAAAAAAAAATCCATGAAGATGGTATATAAAAGCTTATGGACAGATGTCATTCATAAAGATGGTGATTATGCTGACGATTGAAATAGTTGCCATGAGCTTCCAATTTCTTCATTAGCCGGTGATGGGGGACTTTATCAAAAGCCTTTTGGAAGTCTAGATACACAAGGTCTACACGCTTTTCTTCATCTCTAATGTCTGTAACTTTTAAGAAAAAGTTCAGTAGGTTTGTTTAGCAGCTTCTTCCATTTCGAAAGCCATGTAGACTGTCGGATATGAGCTGATGCATCCTCAGGCTCAGGTGATCAGTGATGCGCTTTTTGAAAAGGCGTTCGATGATTTTGCTGACCGAAGTAAGACTGATTGGTCGATAGTTGCTTGGGCTTTTCTTATCCCGCTTCTTATGTATCGGTATCACATTAGCTAGTTTCCAATCCTGCGGAGCTTCTTCCGTTCTTAGAGATCGATTAAATATTTCGAGCAGTGGCTTCACGATGACTGCAGCCATTTTCCGTAGTACACGGGAAGTAAGATTACCTGGGCCAGTGGATTTGTACACATTTAGGTGGGTGAGTTCTTGAAGGATCTCGATCTCCGTGAAACTGCAGGTGTTTATTTGTCTATATTTTGATGGACGGGATGATGGCGATAATAATAATAATAATATGTAATGTAAAAATATTAATAACAATTATAATGCTGATTAGGTCATTATGCATTTTATTGCATAATACAAAATGATAGAAAGCGAAATGCGAAGAATGCTACACTTCTACTCCTTTCCCCAAAGGTGGGGGAGGGGTATCCCTAACTACCATCGCTACTTCACTGTCTTAATTTATTGTTTTTGACGTAAAAACTCTTATCACATATTCAGTAGCCAGTTTGAGAACTTTGTAAATTTTCGCTGACTTTTCGTTACTTTGATTTAATATAATGTAAACTACTATGAAAACATTTAACAATGGTAGTCCCCTCGATCTTATCGATTACAGTAAGGGGTATCCAGGTTCCACGTCCTCCCGCTGTTGAATTGAAACATATTCTGGCCTTTTTGCTTACTAGGACAAATTTCTCAAGAAATTGTAGCAGCGTATCCGTGATGCAATGAAAATTCCTGTAATAGTGCACAAAGCATAAGCTTCGTACCTTAACCCTATTCATGTTGCTACGAGAGATCCTGGACCTATTGTATTCCTACGGGAGAAAAAAAAACTTTTGTAGCGGGCAACCCGGCCCGGTACTCATCGGATTAAAACGACTTTCGATTAAATCGTCGAAAGCATGACGTAGTGCTGGCCCGTAGGTAGTAAAGGGGTGGGGGGTGCTACCTATTTCCATACCGGGATACTTATAATAGTTTCATAAACTAGGGGAGGGTACTGTTATTGCAGTGTTGTAATGCCAGTAGCCATATTCTACTTACCAGAATCTACAGAAGTTCGGAATTACAGGTATGAAAGTGTGACGGCGAATCACCATAATCCATATTAGTTAGCAAAAGCCAATACTATATAGTGTGCACCTGATGAGTGAAAATTCCTGAAGATTTCATAATCTTTCTTATATGAACACTACATGTTTTTCCTTACCATTATCTTTGTTTTTTTATTATACTCCCAGTGTACCAACCGCCAACTGAATAGTGATCCGGAAAACATTTCCCTTCAAACAAACATGAAAAGGTATTACTCGAGAAAAAAACACAGTTTCATAGCAGAATAAACTGGAATTAATGCATCTGCAGCAACGTCTCTTCGGCAAAACAAATATTAATTTGTTTGTGACTCCATTTCCAAATTTCATTACCTGCTCCCTCTCTACCGCGCTTCGCTTCATCTGTAACTCATCTCAATTTTTCAATTATTACTTAACCTTAAGTAAGTTTAGATTTAATTCCTAAGATTTGTAGAAAAGTCTTGTAACTCTAGAGCTTATGTTACTACTACTGAACAGTTTCATTTCTCCTGTGAAGTGAAATTAAGCGTAACTGTCTTATTAATATATTGCTTATAATAAACTATGCTACTGCTAATCATGGCGGTATCGATGATGATGATAATAATGGTAATATTATTACATTGAGGCGGTATAGGATTTGTTGCCACGATGTAAATTAGTAACGTTAATAGGAGAATAAAGCATCGATAGCGTAAAGCGGGAACCTCTCCCAATTCTAAAATTTGATACCATCCACGTTGTAAAGAAGATCTCTCTTGATGAAACTTACAAAAGTTGACCATATGTGTTATTTACCTCGTTATTTCTATGTATCGGACGAATGAGTAATAATATTTGACTAGTTATGTGAGACTAACTTAGACCTGAGGATTTCTACTGAGGAGAAGTGTTGTTGTTCATTAATGTTTGGACCTGCAGCATGGCGCATAGTGCATTTCAATCAGACAGTACGTACAAAACCTGCCAGCAGTAGTAGCCTACGACAGTGCTGAAAGCAAGGAGAACTAGAAAGCCTCGTAGCGTAAGACCATCACGTGCGGTATGGGGCAAGTTCAATGCTTTCATTTTTAATGAACAAGTTCAGGGCAACCCAGAGATTAGCTCTTTATTAATAACATAGGAAAAAATAGAACGCCTCCCGGCGTAAGACGATCTGCAGCGGTGGAGGCAAATTCGCCCCGGTGGAGGAAAATTCAACGCTGCCATTTTTCATGGCCAGCTAGGTTTATTTTTTTGGGATGGGTCACATCTAGATCAACCCACAAAATTCCCTGCAAAGAATAATGAACATTGCTCAACTCTTTCAACCACTTATTGGCTGGATAGACATATTTACAAACATATATATATATAGATAGATAATTAAATCTTCAACGAAAACATTATCACCTCTCTCACTTCGTTCGCGGTTGATGAAAACAATTGCCGTAAACGACAATGGTTAGGATAACAAAACGAAAAATTCTGTCTTAAATTGCGCCTAGCCATGACGAGCTTATAAGACCGGGAAAATTACTGTCTTGAATGAAGCCCACCAAAACGGTATTCGAAACAAGAAAAAATTTTATCTTACCTGGCGCTTAACCACAACGGTGGTGAGAACAAGAAAAAATTTTATCTTACCTGGCGCTTAACCACAACGATGGTGAGAACAAGAAAAAATTTTATCTTACCTGGCGCTTAACCACAACGGTGGTGAGAACAAGAAAAAAAGTCCTCCTCACTCGCTTCCCATCGCCTGCCCCGACACACGCTAGGCATCCCCAAAGTTTCCGTCGGTGTCGGGACAAAGAACGTCCAAAGAATCTTGATGGATCGAAAGCTTTGTTGACGATGGCCAATCTTAGCGGAAGGTGTTAGACTGGCGACCGATTGTGAAAGGGCTGAACTGAGGTTGTAAGGATAATGTATATTTTACAGACCGTAGAGTGAAGAATCTGTTTTAAGAAACGCGCTTAATAATATTATCCTCTTAAAATATTCTTATCTGTGTATATATCCCTATTTGAGAGAATAAGACTACGTCGAGTACACACCCGATTATATACTAACTAACAGATAAGGTTAGGAAAGCAAGGACAGAGTTTACTGGCATTATTTCAATGTTTGCAGAACCTAACCATGCATTTGCTAACCTTATGTAGACCAATTCTTTGTTGTATTTACAAGTAGCGGAGTCGGGATTGGGTAGTGGCTTCAGTTCATTAAACGATTTTTTAGTTTATCGGTCGGAAGACGAAGGTGTTAATTCAGTAGACTTTTGCGCGTCACCGCCTATTGATACCCTACCTGATACCTAACAGCCAATATGAGAGATACGGTACAGGTATGCTCGTATTGTGAAACGTCTTCTTTCCTTTTTTTTTCCAATGTATTGTTCTTTTTCGGGGCTTTATATTGTAACCTAATAAGGGTATGTGCTCGAGTATGGACATTTGAAGGAATGAATCATACACTGCAGCGCTTGCATTATTCAGCAGCAGGAATAATGAGTGGGCTTAGTACAGCAACAGGCATTTTTGAAGTCTATAGCTAGTGTCGCATCCAGATATCCAGGTGTATCTATCTGCTGGTTGATATCATAGTAACTTTAGTGCAGAATGCTTACCAAGGGCCCATTTCGGTAGTCCAAAAAGGGCTCAGGCCTTATTAGTTACAACATCCTCGTCCCACAAAAGACTTTAATTCAAGCTAGACCTTCAAGACAGCAACTAACTGTGGCCACTGCATTGCCCTCCTCTTTCTTCCCACCTCAACTGACAACAATTGTTCTAGTTTTCTTCATCTCTTCCATCTTTACTTGTTGTTTGAATCATGTGGCAGGTGCTAGCAGCAACCCGATTATCCTTCAGATAAAAAATATACGATTTGACGAGCGCAATTGAGTTTTCCGCCATCTCAAAGATTATCAGTTTCATGTTCTTGGCTGTAACTCAATTCCAACTGGCGAGACCAACGCTCCTGTCTAGAGTTTCATACTCGTTAGAATACGCGCACAGCAAACGCGGGACGGCGAGCAGGCAGGCAGGAGTGACAGGAAGGAGGCCCGCACAGCAGAGTGTGAAGTCACGGCAGTACCGCAGGCAGTGGCCCGGATGTATAACCAATGAATATGCTATTGTCTACTCTTTTAGAGATGATAATCCTTCAGCCGTATGCATAAAAATGGGGATATTCAACGAAGATAATTCTCCAATATTTTAGCAAATTCAGCGTGTGTGTATATATAGCAATATAAAATATTTAGGAATTGAAGAAACTGCTTCAAAGTTTAAAGACTTTCTCTTCAGTTGTCTTCGTCCAGTTAACAATCGTATAGTGGTAGTCGTATTTCTTGCGTTTGTGTATCCCATGCATGTACGTACATAATGGTGGCATTTCTGAATGTTAAAAAACCGAAAGTATATAACCCACGTCGGTCAGACCATGTCCATGACTACAGTCGCATTTTATGATTTGAAGACAAAATTATGTAGCTACATTGGATTGTAGAAAGCCTTGTGGTAGAGGATGGTGAGACCACAGAAGGAGCATGCATTACCTACAAAACTGCGACTTGAAGCATTCACAGTGGCTATAAAATGATCCAAATGTAGCAAATAGCTACAATGGGAATTAATGCCATAAGAGCTCTAAACATTAATGTGTTTTACTAGTACACCTCAAAAGAAAAAGTATACCCTGTAATATGTGGACGATCCAGGGTTCCAAATCATAGTTGGTGAAGACTTGGGAAGTGATCAGGGTTGCCAACTCGAAAATAAAAGTTAAACCCACAACATATCAAATACTGAGTCCAGAATGGAACTTCATCGCAAATTGAAACAAATGTACGAGCACGTGTTACCCAGTCAATAGAGTTGTCTTTTTCTATTTTAGGTAGTAGTTAATCTCTACCTACAGTGAAGTAATTGCTAAAAAATAAAATACTAATCTTCTCTTCTGCTCTCTTTTTCATGAAGAAAACAGCAAGTGTTCATGCATACCACCGTCAAAGAATATTTTATTTTCTATGAAGGATTTGCTACCTTCTATTTTTGGAAGATGATAGAATATTCTTTATTTATACATTCGGGCAAATTTCTGGTTGAGGTGCAGGGAGACGTTTATCTAGACGTCCTGCGCGGCCATGGCAGCTATGGAGGCGCGCACATCCATCTCAAATGGCATCTGGTACTCAACTGCCAAGTGCCAAGGCTTCTGCCCACCGCTCAGTGCCTTTTCATCCTGCCATTCCTATGGCGTGAAACCATCTTCGGAGACGGTTGCTACTTTTCCTTCTTTGCTTCCTGCCAATTTTTGCCTCTCTCTGTGTGCGCAGTTCGATAGGAATATCATGTCTCCTGACTCCCTCCTGCCATCTCGCTTGCCATCTACTCGCCAAGCTTCTTTTAGTGCGCACGTTGCCTTAAACTTTGTCAAATTAGCTTAACTCGCCTTTACAAGAAGCATTAATTAACTAATTTTTGCTTTCGTGGTAAGTTCTACAGTTTAATAATCCATTACGTTTCCAAACCTAAACGATTCCCAAGCATTGCTCTCCTGTTGAGCCAACGTTCCATAAAAAGAGCGAATTGAAGGTAAACGCTGTCCCGCTGATAGCATTGGCTGTTTTTTAATTACCTTCGCTACAACTCTAATCAAAAGCGAAAAGTTAATCTCGATTATTAATGAGGTTCCAAATTGACCCAACGACTCGACGGGGCTTCGGTGAAGTCGCTTGCTGCTTTAATGTGTCTGCAAACCTCTACATTAACTTTTTTACCTAGTTTTCGTTTTTTTACCTAGAGATTTTGGTTCCATTCAGTCGGACATAGTTACTTTAAAATTCTAATCATTTAAAAAGAAACATCTCGAGAACAGTATTAAATTTCTTTCACTGCCGTTCTCCTACACTGATATTTGTTTACTTGTCTTCTTTTTCTTCTTCTTCCCAATTTAATTATCGTCGTGTATTTGTTCATCGTTTTGCTTAGCATACCTCTTAGTTTTTTTTTTTATCACAGCCCACAATGACGAACCGGAAGTGAGAACGTCTAGGCAACAGTGTGAACATTTAGCGGTGTGTCCGCGGCCCCCACGCAAACCATGCAGTTAAAACTTAGGCTTGCTAACGAGTCAGCCAGATCACGTGTGGGTGTGAGAAGCGTTGATGAATCTCATAGGTGGAAGTGACGGGGAGCAGCGAGTTTTACGGGGATCAGCAGACAAACCGATGTACTGACATGCGATTTGTGCATACGGTGACTGGCTGCAGCCACATCCGACTCTTGAGCTTCACAGACCAGGCTCCTGGCTCCCTCCTCTCTATTGAAGCTCCTTCGTGGTCAGTGACTGTTCGACTCTAGTAGTGAAGGGCATCAAAGCCTTATTTTTAAGGCATAAAAGGCATATTTTTTCAGGCATAAAAGGTATATTTTTAAGAGCATAAAAGGCATACTTTTAAGGGCATAAAATCCAGTCTCTACTTAGCATTAATGGCAAGAACCCATATTCTCTGTAAGAAATGTAAAAATGTAAATTCCAAGGCTTATAAGGTCCCTATTTATCAAAACCGTGTCCGTTATTATACTATAGAGGCTGCAATGCAGCTGCCTGCTTGAGAGTCAATAGATAATGAAGGAGATGTTAGGCGTCAACAATTTCCCTGTCTTCGGTAGAGCAGTACAATAAGTTATCTCTTGTTTACAGATGCCAGTCTTCGGTAGAGCAGCAAAGTAAGTTATCTCTTGTTTACAGATGCCTGCCTTTGGTAGAGCAGTAAAGTAAGTTATCTCTTGTTTACAGATGCCTGCCTTTGGTAGAGCAGTAAAGTAAGTTATATCTTGTTTACAGATGCCTGCCTTTGGTAGAGCAGTAAAGTAAGTTATATCTTGTTTATAGATGCCTGCTGTCTAGAGCAGTAAAGTAAGTTATCTTTTGTTTACAGATGCCAGTCTTTGGAAGAGCAGCAAAGTAAGTTATATCTTATTTACAGATGCCAGTCTTTGGTAGAGCAATGAAGTAAGTTATCTCTTGTTTACAGATGCCTGTCTTTGGTAGAGCAGTAAAGTAAGTTCTCTCTTGTTTACAGATGCCTGTCTAGAGCAGTAAAGTATGTTATCTCTTGTTTACAGATGCCTGTCTTTAGTAGAGCAGTAAAGTAAGTTATAACTTGTTTACAGATGCCTGTCTTTAGTAGAGCAGTAAAATAAGTTATAACTTGTTTACAGATGCCTGTCTAGAGCAGTAAAGTAAGTTATCTCTTGTTTACAGATACTACAGGGAAATTATCAGCTAGATTGCGCCAGCACACCGCACACACATTTATACGCACTGCTTGCTATGGCTTGCTCCCTCAAATGGGCGGTGAAAATGCGGATGTTTACAAAGCAGCCATGCTTTCACATGTGCTACAACAGGTTATAGTAACATACGTTGTAATGATATCATTCAAAAAATGTAGAAAATGTTTGCCGTCAAATCCAATTCGACTATTACCTTTGCTTAACCTCGCTAAATGGTCCTATTCAGCAGTAAATGTTTTTTTAAATGTTTTTGGATGAGTTATTTTGGCCAGAGGGGGAAGCAAAGTCAACTTGAAAGCACCCTCCAATGGGAAACCCACAAGCACTGCTTTTTGCAGCGGATTTAGACCTACTGGCCCTAGAGGGGTAAATACAGCTGCAGTCGACCACGGGCCATTAAGAATTATAGCTCCATGGACTGACGATTAAACGACCGGCTCCTCAACCTACCTTCCCCATTTTTGGGTGAGTAAATACCCCCACAGTAGCTGCGTATACCCAATAACTGCTGACTTAGGGCACCAAGTTCTACAAAGAACGCATTCCTCGCTTGATACCTATCCCGCAACCTCCAGTGCCGTCAGTTCAGCACACAAGGCAGCTGCTAAAGAGGGTACGGTATATCGACTCAAAAAATGGCTTTGCTATGAGAAATCTGATTTTCCGGTAGGAGACACTTTATGCTTATTTAACTACCTAATGCAGCAGCATCATCGCGAACGAGAATACGAATGAATATTTTTATTCATTGAAACAAAGACTGTGAAGAAGTGACAAAAAAATAGATTAAAATAAGGACATTATAAACAGCAAATATGCTGCGTCCGCTACTCAGTGATACCTCCACAGCAGCAGACGATCAAACAAGTTCCAGAACGCTGCGAGGCAGCCTTTGGACACACAAGGGAGGCGCCAAACTGTTGCCACTACAGCTGTCACACTTACTTCGCTATAGTGGACCGAAATTAATATTATCAGTCGAACAGACCGATAACTATCGTCCTTAATTAAATACCCTGTACCCCAGCCGTATGCAAAATGCCACTAGAATTGACAGATACTGTCTCTCATTCAGTTCGAAACTTCGATTCTTCACAAGATGGTTATTTTAGGAAACGAATACTTCTAACGCGACAGAAAATTGGTAAATGAGCAGATTGATGCACAATAGTTTTTACTATGAAACAATATGATAAATAAAACAATGTTTATTCAACTGTTTATCAGCCCATTCTTAGCACGCTTGATGAGTACTTGTCCTAGGGCTGAATTACTTTGGATAAAATTATGAGTGGCAAAAGCAGTTCCTTACTGCCATCATAGCGGTATTGTGGATACGATGAAACACTAGCTATCACAGTTCATTTACAGAAGTTAGTTGTGTCAGATTTGAGTGTAATCGCCACGCCCTTAAATTTTCAGAATAGTGACGTCACAATTGCGTCACGCCACTGTTGCAGCTAAAAATCTTTGATATGTCTACTGAGGCGTGACGTAATTTTGATGTTACAAACCTGAAAGAAGATTTCAAGGGTTAGCGCATCCACCCAGATCTAACAGAACTATTATAGTAAGTGAACTGTGCTAGCTATTGATATTAGTTTACGATTGGATATTAATTTAATTTACTCAGAGCGTTTTGTCAGTACGAGCAAACTGTATTGCATTAACGAAGGGGACCAAGAGGCCTCTTCTTTTCAAATATTAGAAATAAAATCGAAAGTCGAGCAGGCAGTGCATCTGAAGTTTACATTGAATTTTGAACTTGAAATTAGATTGAAAGTTCCACGGGCACAGACGCTACTTTGCAGAGTGTCGGGTTTCTTCGCATCGGACGAATCCGACACCGCCCACATTTGCATTTCCTACCCAGATTGAAATTCGGCATTGAAGTCGTAGTGATCACAGCTATACTTTCTAAAAGTATCCATGCTACGCTTATCGCTTACGAGCAAAATCGTAACCCCAGGCACGAAAAACAAAGTGAAGTCAATACCCTCTAGTTTTTGTTTTTTTACAACGGACTACATCAGATATTTTATGTGATTAGACAGCCCGTGACCCACAAGGTCACTAAAAACCTATCCTTAGTATTTCATTTTCTTCTGCTCGTTTCATGGACTTGGAGTAGATTATGTCAGATTTTTTAAGTACCAAGAACAGGGAAATTAATATTTTTCTGAAATAGAAGTACAATCGAGCCGTATCCAGGATAGGATGCAGTGGTCACACAGCTAAATTAATGATGAATTGAATTAACAAATTAAAGCACTATTATTCTGAAACCTCAGAGCTCCTCTCAATTTATTCCGTATGCATAATAGCAAACATTGGTTGCACTATGATAACCAAGCAAGCAAGATTATTAGCTTTTAAGTAGACTAGACTGCCCGTGACCCGTTGGGTTACCGTCTCTATCTTCTATGCTTCTTACAAGAATATCCATCATTCTGCCTGTAAGCAGGGATAGATATATATGACGGAATCCACTTGTAAATTTATTTCCCGTATCACCTTTACATTTAACGTATACGTTTATGTAGTAGAGCTCAAGTGCACCCAGTGTCTCCCTGCCCCCCCATCGATATCTAATTTTTTCCTATCTTACAACGGTAAATTGTGTTGATAGAAACAAGCAAGTAAATAAATAAAGTTCACAGAATTTTGGTATAATAGTAGACGGCCCGTGACCCGTTGTTTCGTCATTGCGATCGCCTTCGCTTTCGTAAAAAAGCAAGTGTTATTTAGCTTGGCATAGACCACCCGCTATTCAGCCGTCCTCTTCTGCCCGTTAAGGAGCGGCCCGTTTGGTTCACTACCAACAGATTTCTTGCTTCTCTAACGTATATTCAACACCCAGGTTGTAAGCAAAGTCAAATTATTATATGTTTCGTCAAACAATAGGTTGCCTTTTCTTGATACATGCGTGCAAAGAATAGGCAATAAGTTTCAATGTTCTGTTTACCGTAAGGATACATTTTCAGGATTAGGTACTAGCTTTTTTAGTTTTTGTTCGCATAATTTTAAACTGAACGGTATCCGCCCTCTTATTGCTAGGGCGTACGAAATTTGTTCGAACAAGCAACTGCTACACCAGGAATTTGAGTTTTACGCCTCTTCTGGATTCAAAATGGGTTCTCTATCTCGGTTATAGAGAAATACATCAATAAGTTTTTAACCAAAGTATATGAACCTCCCCCTGTGGTCCAGTCTTGCCATACACAATGCTTTTATATTAAGCATCCTTTTTTCGGGCATCAATCTATGAAAATGAAGGACGATGTGCAATCTCTTATCTGCAAATTTTTTTCACAACTGAAAGTACATTTAATTCTAGTCAATAATTTCACCAATAATTTCACCATACGATACACGAATATTAGCTGCTGTGCAATCTGTGGAAGACGTGCTATCTGTGCAACGAGATTTGGAAAGTATCGGCCAATGGTCGGTAAGAAATAATATGACGTTTAATGAAGCAAAATTTGAACTGCTAAGATACGGAAAAAATCAACCACTCTTTGAATCCACGCAATATACCACCAGCGATGGGCATGAA
>LQNS02277100.1:4348405-4365517 GCA_001587735.2 Parhyale hawaiensis
TGTACCTTTATATATGTATGCTTTGGGTAGTACATAGAAATATTAAAGAACACTTGATAATACTGAGTGCTATCTAAGAAAAGTAATGAAGTCACGCAGCACAGTTTGAAATTATAAGCGTAACTAATTTATTGAGGGAAACGTGCTACCAGAGTTGGGGATCCTGAGGCCTTTTGCGACCAGCCCATGGAATAGAAAAAGGCCGGAGGACGCAAATATCGGTAATATTTTACTTTTGTGACTGAGTCATAATTAAAAGGCTAATCCGAGAAATACAGTAACGCCTTAGATTATACCTAAGGCGTTACTGTACTAGACGTATTAGCCCTTCAATAATATTGTGTCTGCAATAACTATCGGCCTCTGCATGCTACAAACCAAAAAAAGTGTGCGAATAGACTTACTGAATTTGAATGGCTGATTTTTCGAGTGCGGCAACCCTATGTGAAAGAAAAAAATCTGTAGTTTTCATCATCAGTTACCGTACTCGTGTCATTAGCCTTCAAATTGTGCTTTGTAAGTAATAATATAGTAGTTCGTATGTTTATTAAGAGAAAAAGCATATATGTATCTATCAAACTGCACAGTTGTGCCCTTAATAGGGTCCACACAGTGCAGAATTCTGAGATATGAAAATCAAATGATTTTTTATGAGATGATCAATGCCGAGTAATTTACAACATAAATATCAATATCAAATAAATAAATGGCAGTTCCGCAAATTTCAACGCTGATTCATTTTCAACACCATAAAATCAGTGTTGGATAATTTACAATGCCGTATACATTAATATTAAGTAATGTACTATACTGTAACTATTAATGTCATATAATTTACGATACGGGAACCATTAGTGGCAAATAAGATAACGAATGTCGAATAATTACGGCACTATGAAAATCGATGTTGATAATTTTACTCTACGTACTGCAGGTATCAATACTAGAGTAACACTCAACATCTGAGAAGGCTCTTCGAATGAGAAAATTGCTCCTATTGGTATCTGCCTTAACACTAAGGACTTTTCCCATTCCCTCACTTTAATAGAGATAAACAAATTCTTCTAGCTTTACCCTATCCTGAGCATTTATCTTTAACATTTTAATCGAGATCTCTCTGCTGGCGGCACGGCTATTTTGGGTAAAAAAAAATGGAAAAGAGTAAATTCTACTGTCAAGTTTTTCTCAATATTTTGACAGAAAATTCACTTTAATATTTTTGCAGTAATATATTCGAGACTCGGCCAGACAATTCAAATTTCTCAAGTTTCTATATAAAACACGTAACTGTAAAAGAAAAAATAATCTTAATTTGTTGAATATTTCTGTAAAACACGTCATGATAAGACAAACAAATGAATATAAATTGTCTAATTTCTCTGCAAAACAACAACGTTCAGACCGACATAGACATCAAAACTCGCCTCTAAGAAGCGCTACAATTAATTTCTAGCTATGCAAGCTTACTCTATGCTTTTATTGCAGTATCTACGCCATTTTTATTATAGTAAGGGCTCTTATAAATAGCAAAATAGCACTAATCCGGCAACGTTATATGTTGCCACTGTAGTGCAATGCACTATTTTAATTTAGAATTATTTTTCCATTTATGCGATCAACTTTTCCAAAGTGAGAATAATAATGGCTCCGATTTGAGAATACAAGCCAATTTCTACGTCAAGCTTGTGATTTTTTGAAAGTACAACGTTTTGTAATTATTCCTGCCAAATTTTGAGAACCTAAAATATGGGAAAAAAATAAATTATTAAAATCACTTCTCTCTTCTAATTTTTCTGATGCTTTAAATTTTTCCTACACCCTTCGTGTTTCACCTAATAAGGACCTTCTTAAATGTCAATTTCTCGTAGAAATAATATAGCTTGAAATTTCGTTTAAGAAATAACCTGGTCCGAAACGAGCTAGTCCTTAACCGTAAGCAATATAGATTTATCTTAGCAGGACCAGCCTAATCTGAAGTGTAGCTAACTGAAAAAATCTTTTTTGGGTGGTAAGAAGTTCAATTTAATTATCGAAAGCAGTTAGCGTGGCCATTTTCACTTCTTTAAAACACAGTCCTCCTTTTTGTGCGATCCAGCAGAATTTTGCGTACGCAAGATCATAGTTTTCTGTAGTCTGTGCTCCAAATGCTCGATTTTTCATGAAAAATAAAATTACCCTATTTGGTTTTCCAGTGCCATCAACGTATCCGCGGCATACTGTATAATTTTATCCTTTAACAGCTATTATGCTGAAAAAATTAATACGTTTTTAGTCTGTTTGTCGTAATATACTAATATTTACTCTTAATTGTGACACAATGTATCACAATTTTCCATAATCTGTACTATGACTCGGTAGTTAATATTTCTCTCATATGCGGGCACTGTGCATGTATGTAATTAATGTTAATACTATACAAAGGTGCTACTATTATACTATATATTTAATACTATGGGTCAATGCACACTATTTCAATGAATTAATTAGGTGTATGAATAAAAAACCGCCTTGCTCTTTCAGCGCAGGTCATAACATCATGTACACTACTTACTTCCTTATCCAAACTCTAAATCCTTTTACGAAACGAAGCATGAGGTTAGGAAAAGTTACGAGGAGCAACTGCACTAAGAAACGTCGTAACTTATGTTACAATGACTTTACTTAGGCCTTCTAGATATTTTTTAATAAATTTGTTTCTTTCTTTCTTTGTTCTTGCTTACATACTTTATTTTTCCCCATCTTCTTCATACTCTTCTCTTCATAAATTTCTTGTATGCAGGATCTCTCAGTGCTACGTCTAACATTTCCCTTAATGTGCTGAATGTCCTTCCGTTTTTTCCGTTTGAAGCGCCGTTCTAGGTCTGCAACGGCTTATATGTGGCAAATACTTAACTCTGAAACGTACATGGCAGCTTTGTCCTCTTGCTTTTATCTAAGTACAGTCTGTAATATTATGGTCTGCGCTGATAAGAGTACCTTAGCACTTACTATTATTTATAAAATACATCTAATAAGCACACTGAAAGCATTTGAGTCCATAAATATTGCTATGCATTTATGTAACAGTCTTATCGAAAATTTCTTTTCAGTAACTAGNCTGCGCTGATAAGAGTACCTTAGCACTTACTATTATTTATAAAATACATCTAATAAGCACACTGAAAGCATTTGAGTCCATAAATATTGCTATGCATTTATGTAACAGTCTTATCGAAAATTTCTTTTCAGTAACTAGCGCTTTTTTGATTTGGGACAAGCATAGATGAAAATGTATTCTAGAGATATATAAAAAATTATTACTGAAAATTCGTCGGTACTCTACATAAGGATAATTTTTTACTAATTCAGTTCCCAGACCTTTTTCCAATAATTTAAAAAAAATCATTTGTTTTCGCTTTATGTCTCTTCTATCCCTCAGATTTTCAAAAAAAGATGAATGGAATTGCATGTTTCTGTTAGCTCTGCAAGTCTTAAACGAAATTAATGCTCAGTATTCCTCTGAAAATCGTATTAAACACCTACTTCTTCTCCTCAGTGTGCAGCTGTTTATTCCCTTTTCAACCATACCCTGGGAGTAAATAACAAAGACTGAATAACCTCCTTCAACTCGGTTGTTCCACTTGAAACTAAACAAAAAAAAACTTGAACGAAAGAATAGGAAAAAAATTACATAGTTTTTATTATGAAACTCACACGTGACTCGCATCTATATTAACTAATTAGTTCATTGGAGGAACTAATATTCAGTCTAGTGTAAATGAAATGGATCCGTGTTTCCCACTATGGACTTGACCTGTGTTGAATGAGCTAAATTTGAAACTCTTGCAAACCGTTGCTACATGAAAGTAGAATTTACAGCATAAATTAGCTATTATATAAAAAATTGTCTACTATCCTCATATCCAGGCCAGATGTAGCTCAAATAAAAAAACGTGAAAAAACTATTTTTTTCAGAGCGTTCAAGACATATTTCAATAGAAAAAATCTAAGTATAACGACAAAAACTTATCAGTATTTCTGATAGAAGTGAAAGTTCAAATCACAAACTACGATAATACGTATAGCAAACTTCATCTATTTTTCAATGTAAGCAACACGAAACTGAAGTTTTAATATACATATAAGAACACCCCCCGCTAGCGTTATTCATCTTTTCCCATTAGAAATAAACAAGTTCTAACGCTATCTGTGGTTGCTATTGGGGTGCAGGCTAACGTTATTACAATAAATCATACATTCCCGCTTTCCTTTGCAGAATCTACACAGTCTGCACGTGGAACTTGACGATGTCATCTCCAGGTAGTAGTTTTCTGTTCTCACAGTAGTCACCTCCCGAGCAGTGGTCCTCGTCGCACACAAGGGGAGCAGGCTGGGAAATAGGTTTTTATTTAGAGGGTACCGATGTACTACTTTAAATAAATTTGTGAAAGAAATTAAATCGGAGGCATTACATGGGTTGTAAAGGCAAAAGTAAAGTCAACTTGACCGAACCCCAAACTGGGAAGCCCTCATGCACTGGTTTTTGCTGCAGACATAGGCCAACAGGCCCCAGAGCACAGAGAAGTATATGGCTGCAGTCGACCACAGACGTCTAGAGCTATGGCGCCACTGGTGGAAGGCTCTATACGACAATATCTGCGACCCCCTACCCTCCCCATTGCTGGGGAAGGTCAGTAAACCCACAGCAATATGCAAACCGGATGCTGACCGATCCAATAGCTTCGCTGTACGGGGAGCAAGATTGCTTAACAAAATGCCTCGGCATATTCGAAACGCCACTGATATCAAAACTGTAGAGTTCAAAAATTTGCTGGATTCACATTTAAGAAAAATACCAGATAGACCAGCGGTCAGCGGTTATGTGCACTGTGGAGATAATTCGCTGCTGGCTCTCTCTTTGCTCGCAAACTGCGGCATCACAGAAGACACCGAGCAGAGTGACTCCACACACGTGGGGTGACGTGAGCAACGTCACCTGGACTTCTTCCGAAGACTCTCAAGGTAACTCAAGGCAAGGTATGAGCTAACTAACATATTAGAAGACGTCGTTATTCCATTTACCAAATCTGAAGGTACAGTTTTCCTTTGCAGGTTTTGTTTTCTCTCGCGTTCCGCTGTTTTATTCTCTGCATTATGTGCATGTGTGTGAATTCGGTCTGCGCTGTTCGGTAACCTATAAGCATAGACCACATAGACCTCCTCTCCCCCCCCCCATTCTTCTTGTTTGAGATAATTTGCTGCTTCAAACGACAGCAATGCCGACAAAAGTCTATCCAATGAGGGTGGCTCCAGATGGCAGAATCGTTTCAAACTGTAACAGCAAGTTCGCACCATAACCTTTTGACGCTGCCAGAGCCCGTCGCTCCATTGTAAACAAGACACACGGTTGCGTTTACGATTACGCGTCAAAATATGCGAATGTTTTTACTGCATATGGGGGCCACAACACTATGGGGTGAAACCAGCTTTAAGACAACTTCATGACCTCCCACTTGTAAGCTATCACTGGATAGTCCAGCTAGACACCCGAATAATGAAAGCATTGTTTTAATACATAACCTATTAACCATTCTCAAGTTCAAATCCAAGTCTATAACAAAATTGATAAGTAGCATAATGGCCTCCATTATACTGATCGAATCTTATAAGCACGTGTTTATTCTGTGATCTTACCTTGTACCTATTTGCTTTAGCTTCTTCGAAGTAGGCGTAGAGCAAAAAGCAGAGCCAGAAGACCACAAGAAGCGAGGAGTACAGGGAGAAGATGATGAGCCAACGAGNCCAATCTCGACGCAACCAACCTCTCATAAACTTTCGACAAAACGGGTGTGATCGAGATGGGTCTATAATCAGAGGTACGGGATGAAACCGAGCCCTTCGGAACAGGCGTCACATGGGCTACACGCCAGCACTCCGGAAAAGAGCCCAGCCGCAACATTCGACTAAATGCCGAAGCACGCGGGGCTGCGAGCACACCAGCCACCCTCCGAAGAAAGAAAGGAAACATACCCGATGGATCAGTGCCCCCACTTATCTCAATTGATAAAAATTATATTTTTAGTCGAAAACCCAAAACTCAATTGTTAATAAATTAGATTTGGCACTGTTGCGTTCGATTTAGCCCCACCCTTAAAGGACTGCTTACGCTGCAGGGTTTCAATATGATGCCCATGCTTGAACTACGTTTTTCAACCATGATAAAGCCAGCTACTGCTACGGCGCCAGAACTGCGACACACTAATTCACTTTAGTCTTCTGGAAGCTCTTTTTACAAGTATTTGCCGACTAAATCTTTTTTTCACATTAAAAGAAAATGGCGCGGGAACATGATTTTTGCGTAGCCGATCCTATGAGCTAACATATTAGAAAACGTCCTTATTCCATTTACCAAATCTGAAGATACTGCTTTCCTTAGCAGATTTTGTTTTTTCTCACGTTCCGCTGTTTTATTTTCTGCATTATTTGCATTTGTGTGGGTTCGGTCTGCGCTGTTCAGTAACCTATAAGCATAGACCACATAGACCTTACCCCCCCCCCATTCTTCTTGTTTGAGATAATTTGCTGCTGCAAACCACAGCAATGCCGACAAAAGTCTATCCAATGAGGGTGGCTGCAGATGATAGAATCGTTTCAAACTGTAACAGCAAGTTCCCAACATAACCTTTTGACGCTGTCAGAGCCCGTCGCATTGTAAACAACAAGACACACGGTTGCGTTTACGATTACACGTCAAAATATGCGAATGTTTTGTACTGCATATGGGGGCCACAACACTATGGGGTGAAACCAGCTTTAAGACAACTTCATGACCTCCCACTTGTAAGCTATCACTGGATAGTCCAGCGAGACACCCGAATAATGAAATGCATTGTTTTAATACATAACCTATTAACCATTCTCAAGTTCAAATCCAAGTCTATAGCAAAATTGATAAGAAGCATAATGGTCTCCATTATACTAATCGAATCTTATAAGCACGTGTTTATTCTGTGATCTTACCTTGTACCTATTTGCTTTAGCTTCTTCGAAGTAGGCGTAGAGCAAAAAGCAGAGCCAGAAGACCACAAGAAGCGAGGAGTACAGTGAGAAGATGATGAGCCAGCGAGGAAGTCCAGATTTCCTTGCAATGCAGTCCAGCAAGTCCAACTGTTGGATGTTCACTGCGTCAAAGGTTTTGGCTTCCTCGATCTTGCTGTCAATATCAGCGACTACGGGAACCCAATCATCAGACTTCTTGCTGTCGACTGTCTTTTCCTTATTGGCAATCTTGGCAAGCTTGCCATCATCACCTGAAGAAGAATCCTTCTTGGACGGATGAAGCATTTCGTCGAGTGAGGGTGGCAGAGGGAATAGTTTCCCGAAGAGCGAGTTTTCTTGTTTAAACTGTTCCTCTATTTTCTTGTGCTCGGAACTCTCTAGCTTTTGCTTATCATCTTTGACGATCACTTTAGGGAACCCGAACTGCTCAAACAGCGATGGCAAGAACGATGGCATGCCACTCATCTTTCTCACTTCTTCGTTGAGATGCTTCCCCATAACTTCGATCTGATGGTTGAGTTCATGCTCAATGCTTTTCGGTGACTCGGCCAACAGCTTCCCTTGGACTTCCATCTCTTGATGAACCAGTTTCTTGTGGTTTTCCAGCTGCTCTTGTAGGAACATTTCAGGGCTCATGGGAGGCCTGTGATCACTGACTTGCACAACCGTCTCTGTGTTAATGATGCGACCTCGGGGTCCTACGATGGTTTTCTGCTCAACTGTGCGGGGGCCAGAGCTCTCAAAGTACACCTCAACTCCCAGATGAGGTATCGGCTTCGATCCGGGAACCCTGCAAGAAAGTAGGCAATTGAAGCACTAATTTCTTAAGTACATGAGCTTCATAAGAATTGCCTGTAAAAATTATTTGTTAACATTTAATTACCAGATTAGTCATCCAGTTCATTTCATCGTCTCAGTCGTTCCTCATTCACTGCATATTTCTTTTCTTATCATAAAAAACTTAGATCCGGGCAACTCGAATGTAAGACAGATTGGATTGCATGCCCGTCATGTTCTTCCTACATGTTTCACGTGTCTTCTGACGGGGACCCACAATGCAAATGTTTCGAATATATTCTTCAGTATCCCTCTATTTGTCAACATGTTTCACACATACCAACTGAAGTAGACTAGAATATAGGGCACATCTGCTCTCCCAAGGCTCGACACATACTAACTGAAGTAGACTAGAATATAGGGCACATCTGCTCTCCCAAGGTTCGACACATACTAACTGAAGTGGACTGGAACATAGGGCACATCTGCTCTCTCATGGATCCAATCACAGTTATGCACATCATTGTGAGAGTCGCCAAACATAGCTTTGCTGACTGAAGACGCTACAGGCCAAAAATTGGAAAATAAAACTAGGTAAATAAATTTGTTTTGCACAACATCTGCATTAGTAGGGTTAGGAGAGAATGAACAATAAACGGACCAATAGACCCAGTTCCAGAGTGTTGACAAAAAGAAGTTACGGTTTCCTCTGATCTATTACCATCAGTCGCACAGTACATAGCCCTTATTATGCTTGTAAGATAGACTAAGAATGTCACCTATCAGGAGACATGTAATGAGCCATGGGCCCTATAACAAGATTTGATGGGTTCACCCATCCAATGTTGTAGAACACTGGTTGCCAATGTTGGCAACCCGCATGTCACCTCAGCTTTTCTACATGTACGAAATATAATTTTTTCCGGTTCACCTTGCTTTTTTCCTCTCTACACTTCTTAATAATAAATTGTTCTGCTCTTCCTGTTCTTTCTCTATTTGCTGCTTTTATGTCAGCAGATTTATCGTGGTATTATCCATGTACTTAGGTTTTACCATCCTTTCGACGTACCTACCGCATGTCTCTTCCACTTGCTCTCTTAGAATATCGTTACAGCTGCTATAAGTAGGCATAAAAACTAAGATATATAATGCAATAATAAGTAAGAACGTAGTGCAATAAAGAAAACACTCACTGATGAGACTGTATGCCAATAAGATCAGGCGAAGGTAGTTCCGGAAGCTTGCCAAAGCCTGAAAATTATGATACAAATTGGTGCATATTTCTTTTATTTATCTGACCATATATCATTAACATGCTACTTGTTCGAATTTAATACCATGATACTAAATGTAATGGTGTCGAGCATATAATTGTGGTTACTACTATGAAAATTTTAATTAATCGTGAATGCCATCATAAAATACTTATGAGTATCAAGAAATCTATTACTAGTCATTACTCCTAATATCCGTCATCACAATATTTGTACGAATTGAAGATTTTTTTACAATTTTATCCAGTTTTTATTAAGGTTTTGTTGGCTTACCGCTTATGGCAACTGTTTTATTAACTCTCTTTACTCTCATCGTTATTATTTTTGCCAACTCTATAATATGTTTATATTTATAATTTCATATCTTTACTGTCCTTGTTCATAATATTTAGATTTATATCTGTAATCATAAGCCACCCTAATAAAACAAGCTTCATTATTATACTTAATTTATAGGAAACTTTTATAGTTTTACATAATTGTGTGATATAACTCTACATAAAATTTATGCATGCAACGTGCAAAATTAATGAAAAAATTATTATAACTTAACTAGTGACTCCCGAAAGTTGGGTAAGGCTAACCCTACAAAAAAGGTTAATTCTAAGTAATTGCTACTTCTTAAATAATAAAAACGTTTAAAACTTGGAAACGCATCAAATAGAGTTACTCTCAAAATTGAGGAAACTCCAAAAAATAGCTAAGCTTTCAAAAATTAGGACAAGACTTCAAAAGTAGGGGCATTTCCTAAAATCTAGACCATCTTAAAAATACGATAACCGCTAACAGAATGGATTAACTACAAATGAAGTAATGTAAATAACAACAGGGTAGGTCTTAAAAATAGGGTAACTTGCAAAAAAAAATACAGAGTAACTCCAAAATGAAATAGGTAACTTCTCGCAAGTACCGCTGTGCCGATGGGTATCTTTGTGCGAATGGGTGCTGGAAGACCACAGAGATAGCATTGACTGACCCAGCTGTGAGGCCATCTCAGAAAACATGGATCGAACCGAAGAGAAGAGACCATCTGCTCCACCGAACATGGATTTGGATGCCAGCTGTGATCGAACTTGCTCGGTGGAGGACGAGGCTTGAATCTGACACCCAGCAATGCAGGCCTCTTGCTCCTTGGTGACGGTGTAGGCAGCGGAACAGGCTGCGGGGAAAAAGGCATTGAAATTCAAAGAAATTATTACCTGTTATCGTGAACATTAATTAACTCTTAATAGCTTCCCTTCTCAGGGCCAGTTGACCTATATCTGCAGCATGAACCAGTGCGTGTGGGCTTCCCAGTAGAGGGTGCTACCAAGTTGACTCTGCCTATTCAATGAACAAGAAATACGATGAATTACTGGTTTCTGCTCACAATTGTCTAAAGAGGATTCGATGTTTAATAAAAATACAGTTACGTTAATATCAGAATGAAAAGAAGTAACATTTGACTGTCACAGAAGAATTTTTAATCACACCAACGTTCAAATTTCCAACCAAAACCGTAACGGCAATCTCAACATGGGCTACTTTTACCCCAAAGCTCCAATGAGACTCCACAATGGAAATCTCCAATCACAGTTAGATTCAGCCGTCCTACCAAGGGTAATTGAAAAGTACATAGCCACAAGCAAATACGCCGTATGTGTGTGAGATACGCAAGTAAAAAATTGCCCTCATTGTCGACTATATTTAAACCTTTGGAATGATGTCTGCAGGTTACATTGAATGCCATCAGCTGGAGGCTCAGTACTTTTCAGTCACCTCTCACATTCAACGGGGATTCGCCCCTCTAGCGCTTCCTGTGCGTAGGTCATCTGAAGCTCAGTTAGGCCTCGAGAACCCCATTTTTTGTACTCATTCTACTTCTATTCTTCTGCTGTTGAATGTTCTGCTAACAGCTTTTGTTGTGTTCTTCCCCTTCGTTGCTCAATTGCTGGTCCCTTACGAGGATGAGTGTGCGCGCTTCCCGTGTTTTTTATTTTTTTAGATACTACGTGCCCCTTACATATACGTATCTTGAAGCACCGTGTCGTATCTAGGACGGCCTAAGCTAGCGTATAATTTATCCAATCGAGCGAGAGCCGACTACGACCTGGAACCTAACTGAGCAATGTAGGTATAATACACTTCTACGTCAGGTAATAGATATGCTTGAGTACAATGTTTAATGCAGTCACTTACCGTGGCGGCACGAATGTTTGGCCTGTTCAAACCTTTCGAAAATCCTTGGGCAGTGGATCGCATCTTTCATGTGCTCCTGGTGTAATTTTTCGAAGTCCACGTTATTCTTCTTCTTCACGAACTCGATGATGCTGATCTGCTGTGGGAAGTGGATAACTCCATTCGATGATTTCGGTTCGACAACTGTAACATGGAGGAAGGGGTGAGCCTTATTCTTGTCGGAAGATCCAAGCTTGTTTGCCAGTTTTGAGAAGGTGAGGAATTCTAGGCCCTGGCCCTTGTGTTCAGAAGGCGCTGCTGGGTTGGATGTTTGTGGTGTGGTTGGTTTTCTCTCATCAGCATCGCTGGAGTCTGTTGTAATCTGCCTGCTAGCCTGAACAGGATGATCCTGAACTGGATGAGGAATCGGCTGAGCAGTTGTTTTGGACACGGTGCCCTGAGGATTCTTCGCGTCTTTCGCTTGGTTCTCATTCACTTTCTTTCCACTGATGACAGTTTTTGTTTCCTCTTTGGCTATTTTCTTGGTTGATTTCTTTTCGACCGGCTGAATGGGAACTGGTCCATGGGCTATCGACGATGGGGCTTCATCCACTTTGTGGATAGTACGAGCTTCTTGGAGGAGTTCCTTGGCTTTTTCACCTTTAATGGTTACGTGCTGCTGATGAGCCTCACTTGCCTTGGACTTGTCTTCCTTCGGCGCAGCTGCTTGTGGTTTGGAATATACTATGAATTCCAAGTGTTGGGTACTCTTCTTTGGTTTCGGCTTGTCAGACTGTGCTGGTTCTGAAGGCGCTTTCTTTTCGGTCTCTTGGGCTTCTTTGTCTTGAACCTTATCTTCTTTCTGCTTGTCGCCACCAGTTTGCTCTTTCTTTGCGCCTGCAGACTTTTGTTTGATCTGGGCCAACCTTTCGAAAATCTTGTTTTTTTCTGTCTCCATTTTCTTCATTACATTTTTCATTTTCTCAGCACTGTCAGGGCTGGGGGCTTTTCTGGCAACTTCCTTCTCATGCACCGTCATCTTCTCTGGCTCTTCTTTTACTTTCACGGGTGGTTGGTGGCTGAGATCTGCTTTCTTTTCGCCAGATCCGTGCTTAGTAACCACACCAGGACCGAGAAGACTCGTGAGCTTTGGCTCGAGGTTCACATTTTGGGGCCCATGCGGCAGGCTTGTGAAGTCGTTCAGAACAGGAAGGCCACCGCGTGGAGACGAGATCAGTGCCACAGTAAACAGCTCGCAGCCTCTGTGACACACAGCAGCCACACCAGGATGCTGTAAAAAACCCAATTTTAGAATATAAATCCAGAAAAAAACCCTATTAACGCATGCGGTTGGATCACGTTAATCGAATTCACGGTAATCGACCTTAATAATGCCTGCTCAATAGAAGGAGCGGTACTTCATAGCAAATGGTGAAACAATAGTTATCACGAATTACCAATTTATTAAATTACTTCATTAATAAAATTCATAAGTGAATTACTGTATCCTAATATAGTTTTTGTAATGCATTAACAACAGTTTCATATATCAGGGTGAACAAATAGTAACTTCAGTGGCGATACCGTACATTTTGAATTTACTGTACAGTTTGAAATTTAATCAAGCTCATTTTTAGGATTATTGAGGAAACCTAACATATTTTAAATTAAATGTATTTTATTTCTTTCAATGTCTAACGAATAAAAGCAATGCATATTTCAGCTTCCAAATTGATGCGAAAAATATACGTACGTATCGTTTATCTCAGGTTTAAATTCATTACAGTACCTGCTTTTTATTACTTAACATTTAAATATGAAGGCACTTATGTACGTTAATCGAGAACTTGGAATGAAATTGAAACACTAATAGAAATTTAGTATCAATTCAGTGACTCCGTTATTCGAATTTTATGCTAATCGGGACCATATTTATCGGGATTTTTAATATACGGAGCGAATGACTTGCAGTCGCTGTTTTATTCGCTTCATGGATGCATCTACATACTTACAAGTAAAACAAAAGCTGTTGAACTCCTTTATATATAATAAGTTTTGTGAGTAAACGCAACTCAAAATTGTAAGAACGTCATGCCAAAATTATCATTAACATGGAGATGCAACAAGTTTTACTCCAAGTCAGTTGCACCTCGAATCTTTCTCACCCCAATTCTGTCTCACCTCGGACTGGTCTCACTTCATGTCAGTCGTACCTCCTACCAGTCTCCCTTTAAGCCAGTCTCACCTCAACCCAGTCTCAGCTTCTGCCAATCTCACCTCAAGTCAGACTCACCTCAAACCAGTCTCGCCTCAAGCCAGTCTCACCTCATCCCAATCTCGGCTCCTGTCAATCTCATCTCCAGCCAGACTCACCTAAACCCAGTTTTAGCTCCTGCCAGCCTCACCTACTGCCAGCCTCACCTCAAGCCAGCCTCATCTCAAGCCAGTCTCACCTCAAGCCAGTCTCACCTCCTGCCAGCCTGACCTCAAGCCAGCCTCACCTCCTGCCAGCCTCACATCAAGCCACTCTCACCTCCTGCCAGCCTCACATCAAGCCACTCTCGCCTCCTGCCAGCCTCATCGCAAGCCAATTTCACCTCAAGCCAGTCTCACCTCAAGCAGTTGTTCTTTACTGAAATTGCCATCACACTTTTGCTTGCACAGCGGCCAGCCAGCACTGGTGAGGCCAGCCAGGCAAGCTGCTACCAGCCATATGGCTGATACAGCTGAGGCTCCTGCCATGGTGCTCTGCTCCTCACAGTCGAAGTTCAGTCACCGATCCTGTAATACAAGAGGGTACAATAAATACACTTAGTTCATTTATTCAGGAGGTATTGCTGCGTTCAATAATATTTGGGTCGAAAGGCTACAGTGTTAGAAGACACACTGGCTGAGCGATTTCGGCTCCTACTGACGAGTACAAAGCCAAAACGTTTAATTTCAAATTCACGTTTCATTTTGAGCCGCTACAGTCTATGCCTTAATTGTACCTCTACCACGCTGTGTTGCATGGGATTTTCTCCGTAGATATACAATAGGATGAAATACATAATCCTTGTCACAAAATAAAGTATTTGTTTAACACAGGATTTTTATCACAAGAGTTTATTGTAATGCGATGTGTTTCTTCAGTTCGTGGATTTTCTGCACCACTTCCCTGAATAAGTCCAGGAAAATAGATGACAAAAATAAAACGTCACAGTCTAAAAGTCACATACTTAGGAGCTGTAGAATACGAGGTATTTACGGTAATCAAAAATAAATGCCAAGAAAATATTTCTACATATCTTTTTATGAATGATGGTCAGAGCTTAACAGCCACTACATTTTCCACAGATTCACAAGAAAAGAATAATTGAAGATATCGGAGGAGACCATTGCTTGCGCAAAATGCCCCTATTTATATATGCAGGAATTGGAGAAGAAAAAAATAAATTTCGTAAAATTGAATCAGTTAGAGGCACAATCGATTGGCAACGCTAAACCTGGTTAAGCTTCGTCACTTTAAATCGTATTACAGATGATAGTAACAAGCCGATTATATTGAGCCAAAAGAAATTTCCATTTTTCGGAAAAAAGATCATGTTTTGGGAGTCTCACATTTAAACGATTGCGTATAAACGTCTGAAACTTGAATCAACTTGTCGAAACGGGGCACTTGCTTTGAGTTTCGGAAAGATTACGCCTCAATGTCATTCTTTACTGGCCAATCGATCACGCCGTATATAGAGAGATGTGAAGTACAACCTCCTCACTCAACCTCTGACCGAGCAAAGCCAGTAAATTTTAAATCGTCCTCGCTGACTCAGTCGATACTGCTTAAAAAATTATGATTTTCTTCGGTTCCGTCTTTTCCTCATCTTACCCAAGTTGCTGCATTCAATCATCTAGCATGTACATAATATTATGTTCCACGTTTTATCGACATGGTATGCCCCTTCCTCCTCCTGCTCCACCTTGAACTCACGCTCTAATCTCGTCTTTACAACCATCACATTTCATCTAAAACAGAGTTCGTGACACAGAATCATCATTTATTTTACACACAACCTAAGCCTAGACCAGCACCATAGCTATTGCAAGGTCTAATTTACCATACATTTCGATAGCAATGAGCAAACAAAACGCTTTCAGTTATTCAAAATATTGACGAAAAGAACGCTGTTTAATCGTTTCCTGCATTTTTAAATGAACTAACAAACACTTCCTTCCCGAATCGTCGTCATTTCTTGTATAGTAACCTCCCAACATGTCCGAAAACTGATTTAGGGAAAACTGATCTTCTGAGTTCTATAACCAAAACTTGTCTTCAGAATCGTCTGCCAGTCTAGTCTTCATTATGAACACTGTATATCTAAACCATTTATCTATTCCCGTCTCTAAATCAAGTATCAGAATCTTTAACCACGATAAATTTATTGTAGTTTTCATTATTATCACCTTACATTTTAGACATGAACTGCTGAACCGTCTAATATTCCTACTCCTAAAATCATGAAATTCAGGCCCTTTAACCCTTATGACCACCACACACTTACAACCCTATCATAGCTCAGGCTATGTTATTTCGCAAGAGCTCTTACTCTTAATGCATTCCTACATGGGATATTGGTGATAATACTAGAAGTATAAAATAAATAATAATATTTCGCACTGGAGAAAATGAGTCGTTGTTGGGACTTAGCAAAGCCTGGTTGCGATTGAATTCTTTACTGCTCAAACGACAAAGTTGTTAAGTTTTACCTCCTTTTGGCCTTTTCTACAGTGGATGATGACGTTTTCGCTGGCACGGCGCTACGAAATAGCAGCAGTTGTCTTATGCCTGGAATATCATTGAAGACGGAAATTGGCTTGGGCTTCTGCAATAGTGTTGTTTTTACAGAGACCGTTTCAGTTGATCCCTAATCTCATGAGAAATTCAGCCCCATTATCCGATATTGTCAGGTACAGCCCCTGAAAATTATCCCTATATTTTGGAGTGAAATGAATTAAAACAGCAAATGCAAAATTTTCTATTTTCTCACAAATGTCGACTTTCCACCATCCTTATCAGCAGATTTGGCCGCCCAACAAGCTAAAGCATCAAGCCAGCTTTTGTGCCGCCAAAAATTCTGCTTAGGGTAAAACCGGAACTTACCTGAATGCTTGGCAGAAGTATGAGAGAAAAAAAAATAAAACATTTCTTAATTACGGAGCACTGCTCCCAGCGCCATGGGTCAGCGCTGGGTCGTCAAGACAACTGTACAATGCGGGGCGAAGTGCCGCCAGCGCTCGGGTACTGGAGTGTCTACTATTGACCCGTGCCGTCGTGCTCCGCGACGTGTTATTGGTAAAATGCAGCCGAGTCGTGCTCCGAGGCATGTTATTGGCAAGATGCAGCCGGTGAGTCCTGCACCGTGGCGTGTTATTGGTAAAATGCAGCCGAGTCTGTGCTCGGCGCCGTGTCATTGGCAAAATGCAGCCCAGTCTGTGCTCGGCGCCGTGTCATTGGCAAAATGCAGCCCAGTCTGTGCTCGGCGCCGTGTCATTGGCAAAATGCAGCCCAGTCTGTGCTCGGCGCCGTGTCATTGGCAAAATGCAGACGTGTCGTACTCCGCGGCTTGTTATTGGCAAAATGCAGCCGAGTCGTGCTCCTCAGCGTGTTATTGGCAAAATGCAGCCGAGTCTGTGCTCGGCGCCGTGTTATTGGCAAAATGCAGCCGAGTCTGTGCTCGGCGCCGTGTTATTGGCAAAATGCAGCCCAGTCTGTGCTCGGCGCCGTGTTATTGGCAAAATGCAGCCCAGTCTGTGCTCGGTGCCGTGTCATTGGCAAAATGCAGACGTGTCGTACTCCGCGGCTTGTTATTGGCAAAATGCAGCCGAGTCG
>LQNS02277100.1:4397874-4409356 GCA_001587735.2 Parhyale hawaiensis
CAATTTTAGACAAAGTCAACCATATTATAGTAGTCACATGATAAGAAAACAGTTGTACTCCCTAGTAATGGACTTGAACAGACTTTTTGAAATGGTATTTAAGGAGATACGTCGGCATGGGCAGTAACATATTCTCATCTATTGTAAAGTGTAGAGATATAATTTGAAATATAGTATAGTGGTGTTGCAAAGTAACGGCAACGGTATCTATTCTACTAAGTACTTGAATTGCTGAATACTGCAAGTAGTTCATTAATTCCTTCTTCTCTTACCTATGGTTACAGAAAGCAAATTAAGACAATCTAGAAATCCTAAATAAATAAGGTTTGTTACTAGAGTACTCTTCTTTTTCGCTTTATGCTGAAACCTAGCATAAGCTGACACATCTCGCTCAAAGCGTAGCTGTATTGTGAATAATATGTGCTCTGTTGTGTGTCTTGGTAGACTGCTACGTCTGTCCTAGTAATATTTTGCTCTCCTTCGGGCTGAGTAGTTCCAAGGGGATTCTAGATTTTTTATGCCAGAGGCACGTTCTTTATAATTGTTTTTAATATGCAATGCTTTTTTATTACATGACCTAATTTATTCACTCCTCGAGGCAATTAGATAAATGGCCAGGTAAGCTGGAAGATATGAATTTATAAGTTTTGGTAGGGCATTCAAGTAATGGATTAGTATTCAGATAAAGAGTTCCATTCCTTGTTTTTTTATTGTTATTTTGATTCTCAAAGAAATTTTCCAGGGGTGGACACAAGCGACCATATTCGATACAACCACAAAGCAGAAAAAAGGTCTAGGCCACGTACTACGTTCGGCCTTTTCTCACTATTGTTCCTTAGGTACAAAAACATGTTTTTTTCAGCTTTACTCTCTATAGAGCAGGTAATGATCTATGGCGACTTCTACGATGTTATTCCAGTGTATCGTTTTCCAGCCATCCCGTAAAGGGTTAACAGGACGCCGGGACAACAAAGCTGCATCAGTCTAAGGGAAATTCAATGCTTACCTGAGAAAATTGATTAAGAAAAGTGCGAACGAGACGGAATCCGAGTTCGTGGAGGCCATCTAAGACAGCCTCGTACTGCTGACCCGCCGCCACACGCTCTGACTCCGAAGAATTTTTGAAATGGTCCAGGTGAATCTGGAGCAACATCAATAACATCAACTAACACATGAAAATAGAAAAAACTTTTGTAATAACTAATAGCTGAGACAAACTTATCGTCACTAATTACCGATGTGAAGATTTTACTACTCACTTTTGAAAAGTGAAAGAGAATCCAACAAATGTCAAATTTTGTATTTGTTTCCCTCCTTGCATCATGAAGGCGTTTGTAGACAAATACTGTTGCTTTGGCTAATGAGTAGTGGAAATTGCATTGACAAAAAATTAAAGTGCGTCTTAAACGAATCATATTTTAGTATTTCATTGAAAAAAGAATTGCTATCTAGAAGGAACTTGGTATCACTTGCTTTTTTCTCAAAAATTATAATAGGACAGTACCTGATGAGTGAGCCGGATTGAGGTATGCTTTGCCGTGATAAAAATAGGGAAAAACATTTGAGGTGCCAAAAACTTTCAGTAACAATTTTTATTAATAGAGATAAATGGAAAACAACCTTTCCGAGTGGGATATTCTTAAGTATTTTGCATTAAAGAAAAGGAAAAGTACATTTACCTTGAAAGTGCCACAATTCAGCAATTAAAGGTGGTTTTCAAGCCTTCATCCCTCACAATAAAAAATATTTAATAACGTATCCGAAACTGTTATTCCGGCGAAAATTTATTTTCAGTATGAACTGTAATGAACTGATATTAAAAATAAGTGTAGTAATTTCTAGGGAATTCGTCGATGGGAAAACATGCGCTCTCAGAGGAGAAAGTTCTAGTGAATAAAAGAAGTGGAAAAATTAATTTCTGTGGAAGTTCGCCTCGGCACGCGATCGCCCCAATTATTGAGAGTTATAGACCTCTTTCTTCTTCTCCTCCTCAGGAACTCAGGTACGGATATATTTCTCACTTATTAGATACTCATGTAAAGGGATATTTCTCGCTTTTCATGAACTCAGGTAGAGGGATATTTCTCGCTTTTCATGAACTCAGGTAGAGGGATATTTCTCGCTTTTCATGAACTCAGGTAGAGGGATATTTCTTGCTTTCAGGAACTCAGGTACAGGGATATTTCTCGCTTTTCAAGCACTTAGGTGCCTATAGCTTGACCATTTATCAAGGCGGTTCGGTCGTGGTCAAATTCCTCTATAGCGGTGCCTATTCTATGGGTAGTTCTGAGATTTCTCTGTATACAGGTAGTGTACGGGGCTAAGATATGGGCCGGACAAAATCTCAGAAATACCTATAAGTAGAATTAGTAACGCTATAGAAGAATTTGACCACGACCGAACTGCCTTGATAAAATGGTCAGGCTATAGTTATTCCTCATACCTCAGGTACCCTCACGTCTAAGGCATTCGGAAACACGGGAACCATCTATTGTCTATTTTTGAACTCAATCGCTCCTCAGGCACTACAGTGCGCAAATACTCCTCACTTTTCTGGTAGTCAGTTAGAAAAATATTCTTCAGTGATCGAATACTTATAGGTACACTAGTATTTAGATACTAAAGCACAACAGTATTTATCAGGTGCCTGATGCTTATATATATATATATATAAGAACATGTATTCGAGTATATAAACACCCACCTCAGAGATGGTCTTGGAATTCTCATAGATTCACAAGCTCTAAGGTGCTAACCAAAAAGTGAACATGTATCTTGAGGACCAACATACGTAGATATATTTATACTAAATCCAAGGGCAGATGGATGAGCTTCCTCTCTGAATTAGTCCAGAGGTTGCTGGGTCCAACAACTGGGTGAATTATCAGGGTATTTAATTAACAGGGCAGATGGATGAGCTTTCTCGAGGCCGTCGAGATAGAGACTCCTTCTCGATGGTCTCAGCTTCCTTCTATACGTGAAAGGTTCTAGCTTTAAATGATCTTGCAATGGTGAGACGAATAGAGTAGACACCAAGTGATCTTTCTTTGCTTTTCAGTCGTCTCTACTTTGTGTCACAGTATCGGCTTGGTGAAATGGAGGTCCCCGGTTCGAGCCCTGGCTTGGTGTCTAGTATTTGATTAGATAGGCGGCAGTAGACGAACCTACAGGCCCATTCGCAGAGAGCAACCGGGACTTACGCCGCGGCCCTCTATGAGCTATTGTCAACAATTTAAATACAGTAGATACAGAAGCAGTGGGAGGAATTTTTTCATGCCCACGATGCGGTTTCGTTGTACCTCAGCTCATCGATCAGCTGACAAGCTCAAATTTGGTAAATTGATGAGCTGAAGAACAGCGAAACAAGGTTGTAGGTAACAAAAAGTTCTTCACCTTCATTTTTCCCAACGTCTTTTATAATACATTAACGTCATTAAAAAAAGATGATATTTTTGTGCTCGGGTACACATATGCTCCGCCTGCGCACTAATTAGGCTATGACAAGGGAGTTATAATTGCGGGGCGGGAGGAACAGGCAAGCATACGAATAAAAAGAACGATTGGAGTCGGTATCATATATAACGGACCAGTGTAGGGAAGTTCGCTCTCTGTTTATGCTTTTATCATTGATATTGGCGTCTATTTTGATCAAACTAGACGTTCTAGTTAGAGCTCAATATACATAGATCAGTGTAGTAGATATTGTACTTAGGCCTATCATGAAAACGTATGTTTCTGCATATAATGGAGATAACCCTATCGTACTGCTGTAGCAAACAACTGGTTTAATAACGAGTAGAAGATGGTGGCAAACATATGCTTAAGGCAAGTTCACACGTCATTCATCTCGACGCGTGCGCTCATCCACGCGTTAGAATGTGTTACTGTGCCCGGTTTAAAAATAAGCAGAAAAGTACGCCATTTTCTGAGTTTTAGTTCGCACCCAAGCTGAATAGATATCCGTTAAGTTCCTAGTGACATTTGCAGAAGAAACTGATCTGACGGCAAACATTTTTCTAACATTTGTGGTGTACCCAAACTTATGTTGGCAGTGACGCTACAAAGCTTTCAGCCGATCGAGTGGGTGATAAACTGATGAACATAAATTATCAGTAATTTCACTTCTCAATTTCGTTGCTTTGCTTAGTTTTCTTATTTATATCTTATTCGTGGGGCTCTGTATATAATGATATTCCATGGAAATCCTATGAAACGTCCAGACAATTGCAGTTGTTGATTTATGTCAGTACAAGGTTACCTGGGTTGCATTTTTAACGTTGCGAAAGCACTTTGAGAGCGCATACCCCCGCCAAGTGAGGCAACGGTAATGCGAAGTTCAATTTGTTCTGAATTCATGATTTTTCTTGTATCAACACCAGAATCTAATCATTAGCGCCTTTTGACAGTATTAACAGTTTCTGTGATTTTCTTGAAGATCCGTCCATAACTTCTTAACTTAGGCTGCTACCAAACATACTGACAAACATTAGTCAACCACACAAACAGACTAGCCAATCATTACTAAAAGTTAATCATATCATTTATGTCCTTCCAAAATACCAACAATTTCTATAAATTTCATAAAGATGGATTCATAACTTTTGGAGTTATTGTGATAACTAGCATAAAATAAAGCACAGCGACAAAGACGCAAAGGAACAGATCATCACAAAATTTTGGTCATTCACTCTTTGTAATATACCCAACATGAAATTTCATGAAAACCCGTCAATTACGTTTTGAGTTATGGTAGGTACTAAGAAGAATTAGGCAGACACAGAAACAAACAGGTGAACGGATTTTCATTCCAAGTTTATCATCTGTTACGGTTTACAAGCTTAACCCGTGTAAATTTCGTAAAGATCCGTCAATAACTTTTTTTAACTTTCTTGGTGAGAGACAAAGAAACAAACAGACAGACTTGCAAACATAACCTCCTTGGCGGAAGTAAATATCAGCCATAGTGGCTATGAAGCTCTACATCTGCTTCTAAGTTAAAACGTGCTTTGTGACGTCACAGGCTGGAGTGCCACTCGGGCTGAGATGTCTCGATCAGCTGACTTCTGTTTCTCCAGGTATTATTACTATTACTCCCTGAGCATGACTATGACATTCCTATTACTCACCTCCATGTCAAGTTGATTAACTCTGGACAGCAGTCGTCTGCCTTCCTCATTCTTCAGGAGTTCTCCGAGAACTTTCCACTCGGCGTATTCTATGTCCAGCTGCGGGTATAAAAATGCTAGTTATATTAATAATACTTAACTATAGCCTATAATATGTATATTAAACTTAATGGAAAATCCTTTCATTGTAAGGGAGATGTACAGAGGCGCTTCCCGGCGCTTGGGTAGCGAGTATTAATTAGTGGAACTTATTCAAATTAATTATTGTGGGCTCCAGGTCATAACTTGCGTGATGAGTATTTATAACTTTGTAAGGGTTCGTAACGAGGTTTTCCAGTAATGAAGTAAGTATCCTGTGTTATACAGTAATACTTATTTTAGCATTGTGTAAGTTTCATAGCATTACATCAGCAAGCTAAGCTCAGAGAAGGAACTTTCGGTCCCTATGTAAGCCTGGCTTACCTCAGAGTACGAGCCCAGTTAGGTTAGAATAGGTTAGTTAAGAACAGGTTCGGTTCAGCTAGATTAGATACCTAACCTAACTACCTCGATTTTCTAATGTTGCAATTGCAAAAAATGTGTATAACTATTCACTTCTTACGTTTTTCCGTTCACTCATACATAACCATCCTCTTGTCTTTCAACAATATTACGGATCACTCATACCCCATCAAAACTGCGAGATGAGACGCTCTATTCTCAATCTTCTAAATGTGCGTGTTGATGTAGAGAAACGTTCAACTATTTTCCAAACAGTATCACTTGTTAATCGAATTCCAACAAACCTGTTGGATCCTATATCTAATGACGCCTTTAAAAAGCGGTATAAAGATTATGTTATGCAATGTATTAGTCTAATTACCTCCACCAAGGGGGTAATGTTTTCGTCGTGTTTATTTGTCTGCCTCTTTGTCTCTCTTTCTGTCACCAAGATAACTCAAAAAGTTAAGAACCGATTTGGACGAAATTTACAGAGATTGTTAGGTATGTTAGGAGGAGCAAATGAGTAACTTTTGGTGAAGATATGTCCATCCGTTTGCTTGTTTGTTTGTCTGCCTCATTTTTCTCAATGCCATAACTCAAAAAGCTACCGATGTTTTTTTATGAAATTACTATGAGTTGTTAGGTGTATAACAAAAAGTAATTTACCAAATTTTGGTAATGATCCGTTGGTTCATTCGTTCGTTTGTCACTAGTTTTAATTTTATGCTTGTTAGCACAATAACTCAAAAAATAATGAATGGATCTTTATTAAATTTATAGGAGTTGTTACTAATGTTGAAAGACATGAATGATTAAATTTTGGTGCAGATCGGTTCGTTCGTTTGTATGTTTGACTCATGTTTGTCATAACGCTTTTTTGCAGTATAACTCAAAAAGTGATGAACTTATCTTCAAGAAAATTGCACAAGCTGTTATTACTATCAAAAGACACAAATGATTAGATTTTGGAATTTATAAAACGAAAATTATGGTTTCAGAGCTAATTTGAATTTTTTGCTATCGTTGCTTCGCTTGGCGGAGGTATACGTTCTCAGAGTGCTCAAGTTACAACTTGTTACCCAAAAAGTTCCCCAACTTTTCTATGGGTTATGCAGATATATTACTGTACGTATATCGAACTCAGAAAGTTTTCATTATTGTAATGTTTATCTGTGTGTAATAAACCTATCAATAAACCTATAATAGCACATCTAAGGTGGGGTCACATACGATTCCTGCACCCATCCTTCTTCACCTTCAGGATGTCGATGGTTCGATTCTCTAGATCAAGAAATGCGTTAATCTCCTCCAGGGGTCGAAGAGCAGACTTTATGATCGTGGCCGATGGATGCATCGTCATTAACAGCTGTGAAAAAAACAGACAGACAATAATAAGTGTCACAGTATATTCTTTAATTGCTTTTGCTGAATACATTATAATTTAAATTGTAACTAATTTGTTCTAACTGAAGCTTCCTAGTTTCGTAGCAAAGGAACTCAGAAATTGTATTTTGTTTAAAGAACTAGCTTCATGGTTACAAGCATTACAGTACTTTGGATGTAAGTTAAGTATATATCAATATTTTATTTCTTAAAGCTGTTTCCAGTCTTTTATAAATAGACCTCCTTTTATTTCCAGCACAATTCCTAGCTGCTCTGCCTCCTGGAAAAACATACGAATACCCAATTTTATTACATTTACAGCCCGCTGTAGCGAAATTGGAAGCGTTGCTGTATTGGTAACAGAGCTAGTATCTGTTTAGTGTCTCTGTATCCGCATACGTTTGCCCGAGTACTAGTGCATGCAAAAGTCTATCGCCGTTATCTTATACATATATAATTTAACCGCTACCCCCAATCTAGATAACTTTGTTACCAATACCGACGTGCGTACTTGTGAGTTCGCCTGTCTGTCTGAGCAACCGTGTGTCTGTGTTTTCGCATTTATCTGTCCGGGTGATGGTGTATTCCCTAGTTAGCTGCGTATACTTAGACAGGCTCTAATGTATTGTGCCTTTGGTGTCACTTCGCTGCTGTTAGTGTCATCCTGCCACCTCCCCCTAGCGTTCTATGTTTTAACAGTAATGGAAAATTAAGGTAAAGACCTTAATTTCAAGGTAAAGGTAAAGACCTTAATTTTTCATTTCCACAAGAGAAAGAAAATCCATGTATTTTTCTCATCTGTATGCAATGCCCAACATATTAGGGGCGCACCACCCAGCGGTATTCATTTTAATCATAACATTCTTAATTTCCTACACATGGGTGAAGGTTTAAAGTTTACTAGTTTATTTACACAAATAGTCAGTTAGTGTTCAGCCGACAAGGGGCCAGTACGGCCCAGTTAGGGTTCTGGAAGACTACAGCGATCCTTGTATAATGAACAGCAAATTCTCACTTATTAAAGACACTTATCTCGTAATGATCTCATAACTATCCAAAAGAGACCCGGCCATTTCCTGAAACGAAGCAGCAAAAATTAGGAAAAGTTTTTCATAATAAGACACTAACTTTTTTCTACTATTACGGGTTTGTACTCACATCTTCCCTGATTCTGCCGATACCAAGGAGCATGAAGTGGAGATTGGGCCTTGCAACGTTGGCCGTGAGGTTAACAATGGTCAGGTCAAAAGAAAAGACTTTACATCCGTACATATTGAAGGCATCGTCAAAACTCACGTCAGATCCAATACCGAAAGAATACACGTGACATAGCTTATCGTCAGCACGAGATGCAGATACGCTTACATAAGAGGAAAGGTTTATGTCGATATTCGTAGCTGGTTTGCTTTTAAATAATCGATTGAATTTTTCGAAGTCTGCGACGCTGACGGGAGATGCAGCCGTTTCATTCGCTTTGCGGTCGAGTTCCGCATTCGAGTTATTGAGACTCGGGTTATCGTTCATAGTAGCAGTTGAATGTGCATTGGTAGCTGGAAACACGGATGCTTCATCCTCTTTTGAGCGAAGTTTTAGATATATTTCGTTGTCAAATTTTATGCTATTGTACACGGTTTCATTTGAACGTGTCTTGTTGAATAAAGGATAATTATTGTTCGAATGCCTTTTACTTTTTTTAAACTTGCTTTCTCTCTTCATATCACCATGGAGTGACTTGCCGACTTCGACTTGACGATCGTCTGGAGTCTCTTCTTCAAAGAACAAGCTGTCATAGATCCGCCTATTTGTTAATACGTAAGGTCTTGGGGCGACGTCAGGGTCGAAACAGACGTATTTGTGGCCGTCCATGCTGCCATGACAGCTCACGGAACCTCCAAACCGTACCAGCCGACGGCAGGTCGTTGTGAGGGTTGTGAGCTTTTTCAACAAATTCATCGAATCCCACGAACTGTTGTGCGCATCCTGAAAAAGAAAACTGGTTTGTAGGAATAAGGCCGTCGTTGAATGTTCCGTGCTGCCATTGAAGTAGCTGGTTTAAACGCAAAGCCTGTTCGTTGTGGAATTATTACTTTTATTTCCATTATTATAGTTATAATAACTATTGCTAGCGGGACCCGTGAAAATTCGACGGTTCACGAATATTTTCACTTATCTAAGTTTAACCAAAGGCAGTGCTTCGAACTTAACCCACTCCGTACAAGCTGACGTCCACCGCTGAACCCTGTCTATCGTCACGCAGCTTAGCAACGATTATAGGAAAATACCGGTAAATAGAGCCAAAGGCTTAATTATTGGCGATAAATTGTTAAGCAATAGTCTGGTAACATGCAACTGACCTCCGGAAGGTTGCAATAGGGTCAGCGGAAGGGGTGGGGTAGGTTAAAGGGGTAGGGAGGTCATGACCCGAAAATCCAAGATGGCCGCCAAAAAGGACTATTGCGGCTCTCATTCCAGATATATAAATATATATATATATATATTCACGGTGTTAACGTAACCAAAAACAGAAAAATATCAAATACACCTCACATGAAAACTTACCTGTACCGTAGCTTTGGAGATATTAAACGTCTGCGGTGGTATATGCAAGAAATCTTCTTCAAAAACTTGTAGATATCTGATATTTTTTGCTTCTGGAATTAGACTCCATACCCGGACTGGCCTCCTGCCACCTGCCTTAGGACGCAGATGACCTTGGTTTCCAGGAACCACCTTTTCTCCCGATTTCCCTGAATTTTGTGAAGTTTTCCCGTAATTAATGTGATCTGCTGAAGACTTTTGACTCCCCACAGAAGTTCCACTTGCCAGCTTTGGAGAATCTTTCTTTCTCGCCTCCTCATCATTGTGGGAATTCCCGAGTGCCCGACGATGCCGCCCACGCTTTAACTTTTCGAAAGCATCTTCTCTGGAATCATCACTTGGCGTAGCACTTATTCCAGGTTTAACTAATGGGGTAAATTGCACGATGTTTCTAGAGCTGACCGCATTTTCACCAGTTACGAGAGGTTTTGGATCAACAGGAACATAATTTTGATTCGTGAAATTACTGAGGAGAAGTTTGTCGATCGCATTATCAATTCCTATTGAAACATTTTTCATCGATTTTGGGGGAATAATTTTATGACGTTCCAGTTCTTCACTAGCTTTTAGAAGGAATAGGAATCCTGCCGTCCAAATTATCATTACCAATATACCTACTCTAACAAACAGCACGTATATTCTTTTATAAAGAGCCATTTTTTATTATTCTTCGAGGATAGAAAAGAAAATAAGTACGCTGTGTAAATGGATATTGGGTTGTGCAGAAGGAACAAAATTCCGCTGAGATAAGTATGTAGTGGACGTCAATTACGGGTCCAAGAAATGTGAAAACCTCTCTGTAGATATTCAGACAGCATGTGAATAATACTATCTAAAACTTTTGCGTATTTATTGATGAGCCCTTCAACGATGAGTGTAGACGGACGTCTGCATTACATATTGAGCTTAAGCGTGCTAGTTCAATACTTTTTTTAGTTTTTGTTGTTAAGTGTCATACTCTCGTGTAGCTCAGAATTAGACGCTCTATGCTACAAGAAATCAGGACTAAAAGACTTGCCTATTTTTAGAAACCTTCAGTATTCAATGAAATTACATGAACATGGCCTGCATGCAATGTCAAAAATATATATGTATAAAAGTACCTATCAGTATTCAAATACACTTATACTCGTAATTTCCACCTTACCCATCTCTCTACCTACTTCTACCAATTCCCTACCTGGTTCCCGTCTATCCACCTACCTATTTCTTTGTCTATTTTCATAACTACTTCTTTACCAAGTTACCTACTGGTCTGCACACCCACTAATCTCATCATCACCTACTCTACCCTACTAAAAATTTTCGGTGGGACACGGGTGGCATATGGTAGCTGCGCATACAGTCGAGAAAAGAAGAAGTGCATTCAAGAGGCAACCACGGTGCTCGGTCGCCAAGGGCGTTTTTAGGCTGGCAACATCGACTTCATTCGGAAAAAGATTCACCCGAGCAGTGAGCGCTTCGCCGCGATTGCCTGACCGCGTCCCCCTGTTATTTCGAGCCTCCGCGAAAGTAGCAGAACATTGCTGTTTTGGGCAAGCGTGGCGAAGCGCTCACTGCTCGGGTGAATCTTTTTCCGAATGAGGTCGATGTTGCCAGCCTAAAAACGCCCTTGGCGACTGAGCAACGAGGTGGCCTCTGGAATGCGCCTCTTCTTTTCTCGACTGTGTGCGGAGCTACCATATGCCACCCTCGTCCCACCGAAAATTTTTAATAGGGTTCCTACCAACCTACGCTTATCTTCCAAGATGTATATTTTTCATGTGCGTTACACAGAGCTGGGCAGTATCTAGATACTTTGTATCTAGATACTGTATCTAGATACTTTTTTGTATCTAAATGCTGTATCTAGATACTTTTCAAATGTTGTATCTAAATGTAGTATCTAGATA
>LQNS02277100.1:4423684-4433961 GCA_001587735.2 Parhyale hawaiensis
GCTTACTGTTTTCCTCTGACGAAGCAGTTTTCTCTTCATAGGTCAAAATTTGAGCACCTCAAAGGAAACAGATATTTGAGGTGGAAAGACGGTATCAACGGTATCTTTGCTACGGAGCGAACACATTGTATATAAGCTAGTATTTTGTTTAAGGTTGTTGAAGTGTTTTACGCAAGATGTTACTTCTGCCTGTCTATATAGAAGACCTAAGTATGACAGCACGACAGAAGATCAATGAAGAAAAGAAGAAAATTAAGAAGCAAATAAGAGAAGAGGAGATTCTGCACCGGCCTAGAGGCATTAGGCAAACCCATAGGTTATTGCGTGAATTCTTCACGCACGGGTCCACTAGTAGATAAGAATTGGATAAAAACATATAGATGCATACCTGAAGAATGTCTCCCTTCTCAAACTTTAGACCAATGACCTCAGGACTCTGGCAGGGATATCTGGGCAGCAGCGTGTCGTCTTTGGGGTCGTACGAGAAGTAGGATCTTAGGTAACACTGGTGGGAAAAATTACCAATGATTACTACCAGGGAAAGTTAATGATATTGTACGTTCACATCAATCCTTAGCACTGCATTACAATATGACCATATCAAGCAAAAACGAGTAGAAACTTGTTATGACTTGCAAGAACCTTACCGGAATAAAATAAATATAGCAAAAAAATATTCAACTTTTAACCTATCTAAAATAGAAATCTAACTGCGATTATCAGGCGTCAATCAGGCCACTCCTGTGTAAATAATAAAATACTAGTGGCCCGTGCCGTCATTATAAATGACGGCAAAAAATTAAAACTTCACCAAACCCCCGCCGTTTTTGGGCTTTCTCATTTTTCCCCTATCTTATACTGAAGAAAAAGATTCCAAGGTACCCAACTTTTTTTTTCGCCGAAGAAAAAGATTGCAAGTATACCCCACTTTTTTTTACATTTTGAAATCTGAATTTTCTCCTATCTTATTCCCATAGAACGTGACAGGAAAGATATAAATAAATAAAAACACGACGTGAATTATTATATAGTACATATTGCAAAGCAAATAGCTGTCAAGACAGAGAACTCATCAGTTAATGTATTAAAATAATTCAATAATATTAAATTTTGTTTGAGTTGTTGAAAAAATAAAAGCTTATTCTTCCCACTAAATACAGAACCCACAGAGCTACATTATTTTTCGATGATATAAGAAGAACAGTGACTAGATAGTTTTCTTAGCTAATATAGACAAACAATGCAAAGAACGTCTCTTGATTTTCAGGATTGTAAGATTTAGTTCACGTCTACTATATTCAGTAGAAACTAGCGGGACCCGCGGAAATTTCACGATTGAATAAAGTCCATACCTTAGAAAATGAACGAGCCCACGTCAAACTATTGCAATTTACCCGAGTTTAGCCTAAAGCAGCTCTTCTAACGTAACACACCCCGTCGTGATATACCTAACAACTCTTGTAAATTTCATAAAAATCCATCCGTAACTGTTTGAGTTATGGCACTGAGAAAAATGAGGCAGACAAATAAACAAACGGATGGACGGATCTTCATTAAAAGTTAATCATCCGTTTCTCTTAACATACCTAAAAATCCCTGTAAATTTCATCAAAATCCGCGTCCAACTTTTTGAGTTATCTTGATGACAGACAGACAGACAGAAAGAAAGACAGATAGACAAACGGACAAACCAAGCGAAAACATAACATCCTTGGCAGAGGTAAATATGCGACCTTGCTAATGCTTGACAGGATAAAAAACTCCAGCAAAGAGATTGCCTTGGACGAATTCCGCTATGGGATTAGACAGCTATGGTTGAACATCGTTCCAGCGAAAATCAGAGCTTCCTAGAAGTTGAATTTCCCCTTATTTTATATTGAAAAGGGTAACGTGCAGACACATAGACGGATGGACAAAGAGATGGACGTACGGGCGAATGGAGCCTCAAGCAGTATTATAATATAGATGACTAATTTTTTGGCCCTCACACGTAATAAGGTTTCATTTACGGAATTATTTCTTTGCTTACACTAACTAGTGACTTCTTTCTTTGCTTCGAGAATAATTACAGTATTTGTAGCAACAATCTAGAGTAAAGTAAATAGCGCAGGAAGAAACGTTACAACATGGAACTTATACTTTGAGCGTTTGTGCCAGACGAACAAGAAAAATAGTTAAAAGGAACTGAAAAATTCGAACGTTGCATTTTGAGCTTTTAAGAACTTAAACCACTAAAATTATTATAGATAGAGTGCCGTTCGTGGAAAATTGAAGAGAAGGCTTAGAAAATTTGTTCATTGATTGTCCACATCTAGTCTGCAAGTACAAATAAACAGCCCACTTCAACCATTTTGTTTTTCAATTTTAACCAAAAAACACAGGACGTATTACGTAGGAAAAGATTGAAAAATCCAGATTATGGAGAAATTTATTTCATTTTTATCATTATGACTAGATGAAGTTTTCGTCCAACACAATAGCTCGCAGTTTACAAAGAAGCCAGAAACTGTTACTTGGAAGTAAGTAAATTATACCAGTATGTTCCGAAGTAGGTACTCAAAATTTTTTTTTTTTTAAAAGTCAGCATTACTATGTAAACACAAACTCGAAAAAACAAAAACAAGTTTAATGGTCAACGAAATCAAACTGGTGTACGTTACATGCCAGTAAGATTGAAGAACGAGAAGTTAAAAACGGAATTTTCCCAGTAGAGAAAACTTTATACACGGTGTATATTGTACTCTATATTACTCAACAGAACCATTTTCCTTAAAGAGAAGCACCGTACTACAACTTCATCAATTTATTGACTTTTATTAGCAATGAATGTAACAGGGACGGAGATTAGAGATAATTTCAAATTATCAACATACTTTAATTATCGATTCCTCTTAAATTATCTTCACGAAAAAATATACTAATATATCTGTTAATACTCAAATTACTGGAAGCGATCTTTAATATCAGTTGAAGTTATACTGCTAATAAAGAGCACCATAGTCACACTTAAAGAATCTCTAAAACCATAGATTACACTATACTTGGCTGCCTACTCAAAATTCCCAGTGACCCTGACACCAAATTGATAAAACTTCGACAAACCCTCTTCCAGTCAACATAAAGACCTCTAACAAAAAATTAAAGTGATCTTTGCAATGCAAGAAATATATTTATCAACAAGAAGAACAAATCGGTAGCTATATGTCAAGGGTGGACAACGATCGTTGAATTCTAGCACACCAAAAATACCTAATATTGGCTAAAATTCATTTTGCCATATACTATTGCCAGTTTTCATGTATGCAGTCTTCTATTGCCAATGGTTGCATTCTTTGCGTCCTCAAGAATAGTTTATTTAGTGCTTAACGTCACTATGACAAGGGTAAAAGATTTTAAAGATGCTTGAGTGGACGCTCAAGTACCGTGTGGTCAATGCTGATACAAACAAATGAAGCAACGTAAAAGCTTAAAAAACATCTGGGTTCGAGAAAAATATCTAGGTTTGAGTAAAGCACGAACTGGGGCCCGTAGACGTAGAACAGATGAGTAGAACCACATATTTTAATGAAAAGCTAATACCTATGCCGAGTAAGAACTAAAGTACTGTACAGCAGTACAGACAAGAATCTAATGTTAAAGAATATTTATCCAAGTGAACTAGATCACACAGTGTACAAACAAATAGGACCACATGTTGCCTTGAAGAACCATTACCCATACCAATAGTGAAGACACAAAGAACCAGTTGCGAAGAACCTTTACCCAAGCACAGCAGAACCTCAGGTTTAGATGAGCAGAACCTCATTCCGGCCAATACAACACGTGACTAAGAACCACACATAAATACTCACGATATTTCTCGCTGATTCGGCGACGTTACTCGATGGGTTCTGACGCATTACCTGATTGGTGGCATTCACATCTTGGGGTGCGGGTAACACCTTCAGATTGACTGTCTCTCCACACCGCTTCACTTCCTTGTGAAGGTCATCCAGGCACAAAATCTGAAACGATTATAACCATCAAAGCGCTATAATAAATACCACTGTGGATCGATACTTATCCTGGAAAAATTTGTTAATGTATATTTCCTACAAGCTTTCTACATCAAAACGATATAATAATTACTATCGTGTGCTTGTATAACGAGCTATTCGGTTTATATTTATCCAAGAAGGCATTATTATAGTGTAGAATAAGATGAGAAGTACGCAGTCGTAGCAACTTTATTACCCACGACGCGCGTTTCACTGTTCCTCAGCTTATGAGGGGGAAAGCTCAAAATACGTCAATTTAATACTTGAAATATACTGAAAATTTGGAAGACTTTCATGAGAACTGAAGTTATGGTGCTGCGAAACACTCGTCGTTCATAACAAAATTTCTTCAATCGCTAGTCATTGCATTGTTCAATGCATTGATGCCATCTCAAGTACATAATTAATAACTGACTGGGTCAGTGACAGAAAAAGTTATTAAAGCTGCAGAAGGAAGGATATTGCGAATGTTTTATCTTGACACAGAAGAAGAACTGTTACCATCTCTAGAGGCCCACCAACGCTTCGAAATAAGTAACTGCTCTCATCAACATTTAATGATGTTAACCATGTCAAGAAATTTCAACCTCTCAAGCGTCTTGGGATTTAAATTATTTTCGTTGGCAGCAATGATGTGAAGTTTTTCTGGACCATCTAAGGGTGTTTTGACCAGTTGTAGTATTTGTAAATATTACGAAGTCTATCCTACTGATGTAGCAACCTCTGAACCATGTACCTACAGGCTGTGAACTGGTGCCATCGGTACATTCATGTATCTGCACTATACATGCAGTACTTAGAGTCAATGCAACGGATCATAGTCCAAATTTGAAAACACATTTGCTGACTTGAAATGTCATTATAAACATATGGATAATTTGGTATGGTGGTAACATCTTACAAAGACAACTTCTAAATTTTTACAATATGTCAAGAATTAAATTGGCCACCATTATGCCTCCCACTTGAACTGAGGTACATGAAAACGCTCGTCGTGGGTAAGAAAATTTCTTCAACCGCTATTCATTATATTTTTCAGTACATTTATTTTATGTTTTTCGAGTCCCACTCTTAGCAATATAGCTACGCTGAAAATAGGCCAGATCTGAGATTTTGGCGACTTTTTTGCGTTCTGATAAAAACCGATAACCCAAAATTAGACCAGGTTGAGAAGACAGCTAAAGTAGGTAATCCTTATTTTATCCTGAAAATTTAATGCGCTTCTTGCTCTGCTAGCGTTGAAATCGAAACAATGAAGATAATCCCCGCACATTAAGGAAGACATTTTCATCCCTCTGTGATATCCACAGCTTCTCTTGCCCCCCCCCACCTATCTATCTATCTATATTATACTAAAAGTCTGTGAACCGATCTTGTTTGTGTCTTGTTTATTTGTGTCTTGTACGACAGATTTTCTTCACTTTTACACAAGAAATTCGAGGTATGGGGGGGGGGGGCAGTCGCATTCTTTCCATGGATTAGCTCTTTAAGTCTATTGTATCTGTGATACGGAAGTTAAACTGAGCTGGGCCTCAATAACGGGCATGATCAATTTAGCGGTTCCATGGGCAATATAACAGAAATACTGAACATATAATAATTTGACTTTGCTTACAACCTGGGTGTTAAATATTCGTTAGAGAAGCAAAGAATTTGTTGATAGTGAACCGAACGGGCCGCTCCTTAACGGGCAGAAGAGGACGACCGAATAGCGGGTGATCTATGCCCAGCTAAATAACACCTGTTTTTTGTGAAAGCGAAGTCTATCGTGATGACGACCCAACGGGTCACGGGTCGTCTAGTGGATCTAATTTTTGCCTGGCTCCTACTTAAGAACTTCATTAGCTCTCAATTCACGAAGCGCCAATTGCTAAAATGAGCAACAAAAAAAAAAGCTAAGGGAAAGCCTTTGTAAGGATGCTGTATGCCGTGGCCGCAATATATATACATTCCTCGGAGGAATATAATTGGAGCAATTTCAACCTCCTTTGGTGGAGGTTACTGCCTTGTGAAATGGCTGAAGCCCGCAATTTCCAAATGCCCTAATTTCAACAGCCAACCTGGTTGAGTGACAGGCTAACAGCCAGTTCTCCGATGCCATCAAATGGCCTGCACCACATCAACCACTTATTGAAACACAAACTGACTCACGACTCACAGAAGCTATTAGCAAAATAATTATCGTTTAGGGTGGAGGGAAACCTAAAGTTCTTGGTAAATTAATACCGAGTGCTATATTCATCTAGTCTAAGAAGATTTTGAAAATCTCAATTTAGTACACGTGGTCAATATGTGCATTTAAGATAGTTGAAGAACAACATGAGCTTGATGTTGCCCTTCAATCCCACCATCTGAGGTCGCCAGCCACGAAGTACAGAAATTTCAATGGCTGGCTTCAATAGTAATCAGCAGAAGTGCACGCTCCAGTGTATTTTTATTTATTCGAAGATGCATTCCTACAGACAACCTGATGCAAGGATGCGAAACTCGGACGTCATTCATTCGACTGTAACTATGCTACCGATTACAAATAAGCATCGAAGCTACACAGGGCTACTCAGCAAACACATTAGCGGCCCCACCATTAGACACAGTAACTATGTTTTCGAATTTTCCTACTTTCTTTGATGATGTAAATTTTCGCTTCAGTGCAGGAATTTCGATCTACTCAAGTTATATTGGAGGGTACATAGGATCATAAGATGAAACTTAAATTCAATGATACTTGAGAGCTTATTATTAAAAGTACCGTAATTATTATTCGCCCTTGCACGAGTCTAAATTTCACTCACATCAATTCTATCAACTGCTAATAATTATGCTACAACATAATCAATGAAAGTTATTATTGTTAGCTGGTTATCGTTTGAAATATTACTCACTTCACTTCCGTTTACTTCTAAGATGGCATCACCAACTTTGAGCAGCCCCTGCTTTTCTATTGGCCCACCCGCCAATATTCTGGCAATGACGACATAGCCAGATTCGTCTTCCTTCACCGTCAGCCCCAAAGGTTCATCTTTCGGTACTCTCCGCAGACCCACCATGCGGATCGTGTCCACCAGGTGACCGTTTTCTTCGGGCATGAAGACTTCGTTGACGTAACCGGTGGGACTGGGATATGAAAAACTGGAATAAGTTTGGGCGATATACATAGATATGACTTTTAACAATCCAGGGTTGGACAATCGATATTTCTCAATCAAAACTTCGATAATGTTTGACGCGAGAACCTTTTACTTGTCAGTTATCTCAGTTGCTCTCTGAGAATGGGGCTGTTTGTCGGTCTTCTGGCAAATATCTAATCTAACCCTATCATTCGTCACAGATTGAGAGTGAAGAATATTTGATATCGATCCCGAAAACAGCAAAAAATCTCAAAACGTGATCGTCGGCAAAGAAATTGAGGGCAAACTTATAGAAAATTTCGAATACCAACCACAGTAATCAAGGCAAAACAGTGAGATTGTAAAGTCATCATTAAAAATGTGACTGTCGACTTAGTGGGCGAAGAATGTGATTGCCAGGTCATATCTTGTCAAATAGAACTAATTTTAATTCAGTTCTACGTTATTTAGGCTCACCTAGGATTAGAAGGTCCAGCTTCACTAGGGTCGTGAAAAGCAAACGGCTGTGGTAATCTTTCACAGGCTATCGAATCGTGAGAGTCCAGCAACGCCTGAAAACAATGATACTTGGATATTATTCTGCATTTGGTTTCATCCATAGATACATATGTCCGTTCTTTCGTCCGCCTGCATATCACACACTCAGTATTAGGTAGGGAACAGCATAATCGCCATAATATTTATTGGTTGAATCCATGTCTTATTTAAACCTGTTTTCCTGGATCTAGGTAAAGCACTTGTGTGCTCTCTATACTTTTTTTGTGCTTGCTAGCAATATGCGCTTGTCGGCACCCAGAATGGTCATCCAATGTTCCTCTAACCTGGCGGTCGGACAGCAGCTTACTTCAAAAAACTAAAGCACTCTGAGAGTGCATATGCCTCCGCCGAGCAGGACAACGTTAACGAAAATTTCAACTTGGTTCTGCAACTATGATTCCTTTTCATCAGCACCAAAATCTGGTCATTTGTGCCTTTGGAGAACAATAACAGCGTCTGTGGTTTTCTTGAAGATCCGTTCATGTTTTTTTTTTTAGTTTTCTTGCTGACAAACGTTGAAACAAACATTAGTCAAACGCACAAACAGACCCACCGATCATCGCCAAAATTTCACCATTTATTTCTTTCAATATTTTGAAGAATTCCTATAAATTTCAAAAAATCCGTACATTACAATTTGTTATTTTGCTAACAAACATAAAATCAAACACAGAGATAAATAAACGAACGAATAGATCATCACAGAAATTTGGTCCTTTACTCTTCGTAATATAGCTACCTAACCACTCAAGTAAACTTAACAATATAGTAAAAAACGAACAGATATATAAACTGGACAAAAACATAACCTCCTTCGCGGAGGTAATTATTAACGAAAGGGTGATCAGTGATTAAAGTATTATAGCAAATTCTTTTCTATTCGTTTTGACGACAGGATCCGTTAATTAACTTTATGGTACGCAAGCGTACTATACACCGCCGGTAAGTAAGTATTTAGGCATGTATCGGTGTATTAACACATAGATTACCTCATACCTATGCAAGTGTTGTATTTCACGTTCTCCATATAGGGTAAACAGCGTATTTTTGACACTGAGCCTGGATTCAATAGGAGACAGTCTTGAGCTATTCAAATAATGAAGGACGCTCAGAAATTTCCGGCATGAATGGTGGTTTTGAAATATCTCAAGACGAATCACACTCGTCTCTTAGTTAAATTTATCCCAGTTTACTGGCGTCTCTCCAACATATGAAGGCTTAGATAGAAGTAAATTCATCAGTTGAACAGTAACGGAGCCTCTGCTCTACCAATTTTTAACAGAAATAGAATATCCGGACTGAAAACTTTTCAAGCAATTCGAACTTTTATTACCATGTCTAGAGACAAAATTGTATATAGCACACTGAAATTTCCAGAGATCCTGGCGAGTGAATTGGTTGATAGTTCAACGAAGGAAAAGGAAAAGATATTCTTAATCAAGAAGCTTAAGGAGAGTGAAGCAAAGGGGGCTCGGTAAAGAAATTCTTCTCAAACGTCGTTTAATGACACTGTGGGTCACTAGAGGACAATAAGTGCTACAGTGATATGCCGAAACGGGAAAACTTCCCTAGTCCAAATTGAAACTTTGCCCGTGCGTGAAACGGGTCCAGGGAGCGAAAATTTCTTCCTAAATACACTTTCACAATATCTTGTGTAGTAGTACTAGCGCTCTTTCAAACGGCAAGAATCTCCAAACTGCAGAATTCTTTCTAAACTTCACCCTACACTGATGATCAAAGTCACGTATCGCGTAAGAACATTATCTGTTCTATAAAGAAAAGTTGACCCTCGACGAGCTGTTCTGGGAAACGGTTATTAGCCTAACTGCACATGTGCAGCACGTTATAGAAATTGTATATTCTTTTTACCTCCGCCGAGGAGGTTATGTTTTTGTCGTGTTTGTCTGCCAGTTTGTCTGGTGGCCTGTCGTTCTATTTCTCCCCAAGATTATTCAAAAAGTTATGAACGGATCCTTACGAAATTTACATGGCATTTTAAGCCTGTTAACAGTAACAGATTGATACCTTTTGGTGAAAATTCGTTCATCTGTTTGTTTGTTTGTTTGTCTACCTATTTTTTTCCTAGTAATGCCATGGCCACAAGAAGCGTTCGCAAGTACAACTTGATGCTGGCTGTACAGTTCGTACGTTGTCCCGACATAAAATTTAAATTCCGCAGCATAGATATGGCAACGTGAACGACGTGCAAGCTGCACATCCTCGCATCAAGTTGTACATGCGGTATAAGAAACAACAAAACTGAACGGACTGCTAGTAGGCTTAACTACACAATATAATGTTGGAAAAAAAAAGATTCTTGTTTTTTTTTTCAGAGATACCTACTGCATACGAAATAAACTCTGCATAGTAGGAAATATAATACATCTTAATAATATGTTGCTTAACATACTATTTCACATTCATATGTATGTATTACAATAAATTAATGAATACTGAATATTTAGGATGAGTCACGAAAAAGGATGAAAACAACAACGTATTATTAAAGACATTACGAAGGAGTGAGTGTTAACATTTTCAATTACTGAGGGAAAATGATCATTTACTCAAGAAC
>LQNS02277100.1:4434424-4454999 GCA_001587735.2 Parhyale hawaiensis
AAAATTTGCTCAAATCTGACACGGTCATAATCTCAGAGTTCATAATAATATACTCATAGTGCTGCATAGAGGGTTACCCTTCGACCAGTCTTTCCTTACTTAACATGTAGATACGATTTTCTGAAGACCCCCACGGATTGTGAAGAATGTACTGCTGCGACTCAATACCTTATTTTTCTTATTATTTCTTATTTATCGAGTAAAATTTTGGGTGCACAGTATCAAAAATTATTCATGTGTTGATAAACCTTTCATCCATTTCCTATCTTTGTAAACATTCCTATGGCAATAAAGTGTCCACTGTCCACCCCTAGTTTGGCACAACGAACCTTGCACCCATTCCTATGGACATACGTGTTTTTGCGGAAATAAACATTCCACCCGATTCTTGCGGAAATATCTACGTATATGTATAAAATAAACCTATCTCCCACTCTTCTAGACGTCACGTAGAAATACACGGTACGGCATATATAGAGAGTCAAATAAGAATTCTTTCAGCAATCGAGAGAAGTGCTTTTCAGTCATTCAGCATATGAAACGTCCACTCTAGTTAACACTTAACTCTACAGCTTTTTAAAGAGATCTTGATTTTTAGAGAAGGGCTTAGGATTTAGCCCTTCGCCTTTACCTAGATTTAGGATTCAGCCCTTCGCCTTTTCTTGGAGTTAAGATTCAGCCCTACGCTTTTTCCTATGGATTTAGGATTCAGCCTTAAGCATTGTTCTAAGGTTATGATTCAGCCCTTCGCCTTTTCTTGGAGTTAAGATTCAGCCCTACGCTTTTTCCTATGGATTTAGGATTCAGCCTTAAGCATTGTTCTAAGGTTATGATTCAGCTCCACGACTTTTCGTAGACAATAACAGCACTTCAGCTGTGCTTCTGAAGTGTAAGAGAGCGAAAATGTTATATATCTATTAAAGTAAACCGTGCATCTACTATGTTTGAAGAATATGATTTCAGATGTTCATATGCAACGCAATAGGTGTACTCCAGATTGTGGCAAATAAGCTGATATTTCGGCCATAATTCGACTGGGTATTTGTAAATGTAAATATCTATATATGTTTGATGCCTTATGGAAATCCGTACAATAATGCAAAATTAAGTGTGTGAAGTCTAATGAATCGAAATAAATTTTTTATTCATTTTCCTGATCCAAGGAACACCTGTCTCCAGAGTGGTCATATCAAGTCTGGAAATGGCAAATTTCTCTATAAAAACTAACCTGCATAACATTATCTGGACTCGGAAAATACTCCCACATGCATATACAAAGCGTAAAAAGTGAAATCCTGGGTAAGGAAGAAGATATTGTACACCTATTTCTAAGGTCTAGAACATGGGTACCGCCCCAAAGCATAAAGGAAGTGTAGGTGTATTGTAATAGATAGAAAAATAAAATGAAGAGCCATTTCAAAGGCCTGAAAATAATGCTGAGAACCGCATACGAAATGTGAACATATAGAAAGTGCATTCTGTTCAAGACTTTGTCAGTATAGTTTTTTTTAAACCTTGAATAAAACATCAAATAGCCCGCTCGATGCACATTGTAGAAACCCTACTGCAAGTTTTCCTGGCTACTGAATATAGCTATAGTCTGACCATTTTATGAAGGCGATTCGGTCGTGGTCACCTAGCTCTGTAGCGTTGCCAAGTCTATGAATATATCTGAAAGTTTGTTCGGCCCATAACTTAGACACGCCCACTTACTGCATATAGAGAAATCTCAGAAATATTCATAGGATTGGCCCCGCTGTAGAGGAATTTGACCACGACCGAACCGCCTACATAAAATTGTCATACTGTAATATTAGAAAAATCTGCAAAGTGATGAAATGTGCATTCCAATGGAAGAGAAATTAAAGTGCGTGCATAACTATTTATGAGACCTGTCATATAACACTGAATAACACATGCGAAAAGAAAAGGTTCTGGTGCAAAAGAAAATTAAGGAATAGAGCCATTTTAAGGCCTAACGAATAACGCTGAGAAACGCATGCTAAATAAAAAGTGTATATCTCTAATAATTATGAAGCTACGGAGAACAAAAACCCCTTTTCTGGCTCCCTAAAAAGTAACATTGTGCAGCTCATGTAAAATGTACTACCTGTACATGTATTGCTATTGATAAAAACTAAATTGTATAAAGCTCAGAAAAAATAATAATAATATATAGATGACGCATTCCAGAGGAGATTAAACCGCATAGCCTTGTCCAATATTAGGTCCAGAAAATGGCAATGAGGAAAGCATGCGAACTGTATAAAGTTTATTCCGAGATCAGAATATGTAAAGTTACAGTTAAGGCTAAAATATAACGGTGAGAAGAGTATGCGAAATGAATAAAATTTATTCCTAGTTGAAAACTCAAACTGCAAAGAGTTGAGTGTAAAGCTAAATAATGAGCATGCAACGTGTATTAAGTGTATTCCTAGATATAATTAAACTGTGTAGCGCAGTGTTTAGAGCTAGAAAAAATAACACTGAAAGGGGCATGCGAAGTGTATAAAGTGTATTCCAATATAAAAATTAAACTGTGTAGCGCAGTTTTTAGAGCTAAAAAAAAAATAACACTGAGAAAGGCATACAAAGTGTATAAAGTGTTTTCCTAGCTAAAAATTAAACTGCATAGCGCAGTGTTCGAGACTACGAAAAGTACACTGAGAAGTGCTTAAGACGCGTACTGCTAAAGGTAATAAATAATTACGTAAGGAGAGAACAAGGATGTGGTGATGGAAGCTACAGCACGAGGGGCGCACTTCACGGCAGCCATACCGCGAAGTGTGGCTTTTGAAGGAGGTCCGTAAGGGCCTGTGCTGAAGGGGTAGTGGAGAGCTCGCTGTAATGTATGACGTCACGCCGTAGTAGCGCTGCGGTAGAGGTCAGGGGCACTAGCTCTCGGATCTCGTCTTCCGGATACACCCGGTAGCCCTGGAAGTACGTAATTATGTTATTATGATGTCAGAAGTGGGATTACTGAAACTAAGTTCTATTACAAAAAAGTCAAAGGAAATCTCGCCACTTAGAGAGTAGGGCTGACAGGTTTCGAATTTTGTTTTCCGGATACACCCGGCCACCTTAAAAGTACGTCATCGTATAAGTAAGAAGTTAAAATTATTATTCATTGGATAAAAATAAAACTATGAGTATCTTAGGAAAAGGCTAGAAGTGGAAGTAGCAGCTGGAAGTGAATTGATTAGAAAGTGGTCGAGACACCAGCTCTCGACTGTTACGACTATTCTCCGGATATACACCCGGTAGCTCTAAAAATACGTAGTTGTACTAATAAGATGTATTCCCTCTGTTCTGCTGATACAGCAGCGAAATCGTATATTTTGATGTTCATTGTCAAACTCTATCAAAATTTCTGTAATTACAGAAATAACAATACCCCGATCGTCAATTACTCCACTGAACATATGCCTGGCATTGTCGAATGATTTTTTTTTTTTTTTTTGCTGCCACATGATGAACTACACGGGCCATATTACCCGCTAAGGCCTGGCTACCTCTTTCACCCAGAACATCCATTGACGCAAAACATGACTCCATCACCCCCACCCCACTGGGGTTATTTACTCTGGTGTTAGGAAGCACGGCTGTAGAGGATCGATGTGATGAGACACACTGCCGTCGTGTGGTAATAACAGAAAAGTCAAATACTTTTTGTTGGTTCGACTAGTTCGAGCGACATAACCCTAATTCGATTGACTTCATAAGTGCTATGGAACATCAATCTTCAGCGTTCAGTAAGTTTACCCCTTTAACTCGAGTTTCCAACGTTAACCGCAAACCAATCTTCTTTGAGACGGCCGAATGGGTCAATCTTGCTTCGTAGCAATACGCTATCGCCGTCTACAGTGCAAACGTATCTAAATATTTACGTGACGCGAACACATACAACTGAAGTTCCTGAAAGTTTCAAGTACTCGTATAAGATTATCTCCTTAATTAAACGTGGGCAACTTGTACGCGCTTTTTTACGCAGTCCGTACGACAGCGCAGTGCAGCTCTGCATAGCCAGTCAGGCAGCTACTGTATTTTTTGTATTTAGGTTTTTTTTTACCGTACAGAAGCAGATGTCGCAGTTGCTAGCAGCTGTGGCCTTGTTACCTCACACAAAAGAAATAAAAATGCTTATGGAAAAATATACAAAAAGGCTTATGGAAAACAAAGTAGCACCGTTAGAGTTCACGACCGTAATTGAGTAAAGTAACACTGCAGGTGCGAAATTTCGGGTAATAACAACCAGCTTGTATTAGTGCAAAATTGCGTAAATTCTTCGAAATTAAAGCGGAGAAAATGGGGAGTCGTTTTATGCTAATTAAACCATGCAGCTTTTTTTGTGGACAGAAGAGGAACTGTGTATGAAAAGTGTTGAGGAATGGAATAGTAGAGTTTTACAAATGAACTGTGATTAAAAAATGACAGAATAATTGAAACAGCGAAATACCTAGTACAGTAAAAACAAATAAAATTTATGAGATAACAACTATGGAGAAACGGCATGCAGGTGAGTAGAAATAGTTAAAATGTTAAAGAGAAGGATAACAGACAAAAATGACATCGGGGTAATTTGTGTTTCAGAATAAATATGTCTATTTCAGGAATAGTTAAACAAGAGTAACAAAGTACATTTAAAGGTGAATAGTATTAGAGAAACGTCACCGATCAAAAACTACTACGGAGTGTAATTTTGAACATATGAAACAGGAGCGAAGAAGGTGAGCAGCGAAGGCTTCGCACAGCCAGGTAGAGGAAGCACTAGCATGCGGACACACAAGCCACGCCTGCCGCATAGCACAACCTCCCATCACAACAGTCAGTCACCCCCTAGACCCATCAAAACACCCGACAGACAGATGTGAACAAACAAACCCACAAGAAGATCTCGACCGCATTGTGGCATGAACCATAACTTGGCAGATGATCTTCAATGTCGACAAATGTTCAGTCATACATGTTGGGCAAGAGCCTGAGAGCCCCTTGGCCCAAATGCAAATAAACAGGATATAACTGGCAGCAACCACCCAATAACGTGACCTGGGAATAACCATAACAAATAAACTACAACACAGTCAGCAAGTTGACATGAGTGTGAAAATAGCAAGCAGAATACTGGGATTCATTAGCAGGAATATTGAGGATAAATCCAAAATTCCAAGGATATAATCATTCTTTTGTATAAAGCATAGTTACGCCCACATTTAGAACATGATCTTCAATTCTGGTCGCCACACGAGTGTATAGATATCGATAAAATGAAAGAATCTACAGTATGGTGACAAAATTGATACAGCGGCGGCGAAACAAGCCATAAGTTTGTCGCCTACAGGAAGTAGGACTCATCTCTCACGAGGAAAAAACGACTCAGAAGGGAACTAATAAAACCATTCAAATAGTTCAATGGTTCTAACGACGTGCCGACAACGGGACTTTTTGACAGAAATGTTAATGATCGCCTACGAAACTACGAAAAGAAAGTCAAGTATAAAGATCGAAGAACTGCTCTCAGCCAGCAGCTTTTCCCGTACTTCAGTGTGAATACATGGAATAAACTCCCTACCTAAGTTATTGCTGCAGAGTCGGTCAACACCTTCAAAAATTGTCTCCACAAACACTGGGAGCAGCATCCTCCATGGTTACGAACTCCATCTCCGGTAGTCCCAAATTCGTAACGGCCAAAGATTCTAAGCCGCTGTAATTTACTGTCTTTCTCATTCCCAACTTACTTAACGTCCCCAAACTCCGTGAATCTGCAGAATTTGATAGTGCTTGCTCGATCAATTTTCGGCTGAGTTCACCCTTTTCATCTCTTCTTTTCTTCCCCAGTTATCTCTATGTTTCTGACGAAATGGCAATAGCTCATAGAGGACAGGGGCGTAAGTCCCGGATGCTCTAAGGGAATGGGCCTGTTGGTCCGTCTATTGTCTACTATCTAATCTCATCAAGTGCACACACTGTTCCCAATACAGCCACGCTTTCATATAGGTATAAATATAAGAAAGGCGGGTACACACTCTAGTCGGCAGCCGAATAAATGGTCGCAAATACGGGGAATATTTTACAAAAAAAAATGCTTCCTCATGCACTCGTAAGACTGGTCGGATGGTCAAAGAGACTTCGAGTTCCAGCGAAACCACAGATTTTGATAGGTTTACCAGCATAATAATATAAAAGTAACAAGCAGAATAATAATATTATAAATGCTGCCCATTTCGGTGGTCAAACTCGTAGACTCACTCTGTTGACTAGCGTGTGGCACCTCCTCAACACAATTAAGTAGTAGTTCACAGCAGCAACAGTACATTAACAACAGCAATACCAGCACATCATCCAGAACTCCATCCGCAGCCATTGCAACAACAGCTCTAGGACGACGACATACCTACACGGAGAGTGTGTATTCGTGTACCTACATACTAGTAGCATCGTAGCATACACTCCTGTGTACGTGTAGAACACGTGCATTGTATTAAGAGTGAGACTCAATAGAATAGATACACATCGTTTTTCCTGTCACTCTTGCAGTGAGATGTCCTAGTAATGCCTATAAAAAAATTGGATTAAAAAGATATTTTGTGCAGTAGACCAAAATAAATGACGCAAAACTATTGGATACCAAAACAAAAAACTTTTTAGTGTAACTTGTGCAATGTCTGATTTTCGCTGAATATTTCGTAATAGCTCCATGTCCCAACTCATTAACTATATTGCATCTACAACAGGAACGAATATAACACTTAACGAAAGGAGAACATCATTTTCCAGCTCCTCCCATCAATGCTCTGCAATAGTCGTAGAGATAAATGGGCAAAGTATTCGGGGAATTTCAGAAGGAATTGCGTAAGCACATCATCGATGGATATAAAAATAGAGACTGTTTTCGAAAAAGACCCAAATAGATGAAACAGCCAATAACTACTGCAGGAAATATCTCTCGAATGTGGAAGTAATATAATTCCACTGTATGCGTAAACTGGTAAAAATGGCTGACCAAGGAAAGTTATTGAGAAGATAGCAGGGTCGATTGCTGTAATATCGAAGAAGAATTTTTTACACAGTACGTCAGAGAATTTAATAAGAGACGCTGGAACCGTAGTAAGGCAGCAAACACAGAGCTAGTAAGTAGACAACTGAATCGAATCAGCCTGCAGACCAGCTGTCTAGAAAAGCGCAGTTACGAAAGCCAAGACATTGCAAAGACCACTTAACTTAAAATTTGTGAAACTGAAGCCAAAAAACTATGAAATTAAATTATATTGTCAGGTGACAGGAAAAGAGTTTTATTTTTTGGCACTACACGAGTTAGGAGAATATCAGAACGCTTACAACTCCCTACTGTGAAATTCACAGGAGGCAGGATAATGGCAAGGGATGTTTTTCATTATACGGCTACTGCGAAAAAGATTTATTAAAGGAAGATCGGCGGCAGCATCTAAACATGTACATGCTTTTGACTGCAGATTCTTTCAAATTTCCTTATATCAAAAATTAGGCATATAATTCGATAAAATTAGTTAAGCCAAATTAAAATGTTTAATTGCAGGTAGACAAGTATACGTATCTTATGCTGTTTGCTTGTCTCTGGGAGGTAAAGCATGCTCACGTATGCATACACTAGAGCACATGTACGCATACCACATGTATAGCACGCGCTCGTACCGACTGAAAGCACGTGCATGCATTTACGTAAAGGACGCGCACGTATAGGCTTAGAGCCCTCACACGTAGAGACTGAAACCCCATACACGTACCTCACGAACGTGTATACAGGTACAGCAGGCTCGTGTAAGCACGTAGAGTAAGCGCACATATCCACGTATAGCACGCGCACGTCTACACGTATAGCACGCGCACGTTTACACGTAGAGCACGAGCGCGTAGATCACGTGCACCAGAGAAAGCATCGCTGGAACATGCCACGGTCACGCAGCCGCTGGCCTGCTGCCGATGGTGGCCGCGTGTGCTGCAGTTACTGCACTTTACCTATAATCTACCGCGCATTTGCTGAACTCGTTCTAATTTAAGTTAAGTATACACAGAGAAATTACAGGATATTGTCTAAAATTTTATACGCGACAATTTACAGGTGTTCTATTTTGCTCTAGCTAGTACGCAGAAAAATTACCGGACGTTGACTACATTTCATGTACATACACGACAATTTACGGATGTTCTGTTCTAGCTTGCAACATCCGCTGAAGCTACGGCAATCACACGCACTCTGTGAACGTTCTGACACGTATTTGCTACACCTGTTCTATATTAGTTTACAACACCAGCAGAAATTACTGAAGCTTCTTCACTGTACATAATTATAATGTAGCTCCTATCCGCTACAGTTGTTTTAATTATGTTTAATTCAAGCATATAAGTCTTTAGTTAATGTAACCAGTACGAGCGAACAAAATATCTTTGATGGCAATACCGAAGAAAAAGATTCTCCATACGAAATGCAGCACTCAAAAGCGGATGTCTTACCTCTGTAAATACAGTTTTTTGGGATTAGGGTATTTAATGCAATAACTAGAGAGGTCTCTGTGTGCTCAATAAACACTAGGATCGAGGAATTCCTTTCTTTGGTTCTCATCCCTAAAAGTGTTTGGTTAAAATATCCCTTCGCAGCAACCCTTTAAACATTTTTTTTTTTCGATAGGTTTTAAATTTGACAAGTACATAACGTGCAAACACTAAGACAGCTGCTGCAAGGAATAATTTGCGCTTTGCCTGTACGTAGCACCTATATTCGATTGGAATAGGGATCGTTCGATTAATTCATCAAAGTCGATGTTAGTTAATCCTACTAGTCTGACACCTCAGACAGGAGCGCTGGCTATGACAGAATCATCTTTTCCACACCAACTAGATGGACGTCTGTAAGCTCCGCATATCAGCGGCTATAGATCGTGCTTGCGGGCGCGCTTGCATGATCGTCTTTTTGGCAGGGACTCTTCCCCTCCCCCTCCCCTCTTTTCTCTAGTCCCCTATATCCTACTAACATAATGGCAATAGCTCATAGTGGGCCGGGGCGTAAATTCCGGTGTCTCTTTGAGAATGGGCCTATTGGTTCGTCAGCTACGGTATCGCCTACCTAAAAAATAGATTCCAACAACCCAAGTGCACTTGAAATGACTGGAATTCCATACGACGGAGTATATTCTGGCAGTCTCATGGGTCGCTGATTCAAGGCTAATCGCTAAAATTCGATTCGAAAGGGCGAAGCTAAAGCACCTGCCCGAGGTTTTGGTCGAATCCGCTCGGCTTAGGTCGATTTTCACGGTCCAATTCAACGAGCACTTAAGCAAGAACGTCGTCGTAATGAATACTTTCTCTCTTGTGAAATTAAGTTCCCTTGCAGTATTTACAACTAACGCTGTAGGCAAGCGAAAGCGAGGATATATAGGAAATAGTACCAAGTGTGTCTACAACGTCTGTTCGGGGCTCAATCACAGTTGAGTGAAAGGACTATGGCTCAGTGCCTGTAATAATGTTGTTGCACGAGGTTGTGCTATTGTGAGACCTATGTTTTCTATTTTAGTGCAGATATATCATCACTGAAATTCAATATTACAGACATTTTGTTGTAGCATGAATTCAACATTAGAATAAAGTCATTCATGCACTCTCCCTATACGCTCTGACCATGTTTTTTACGATCGTATCTTCAATTTGGTTTTCAGATGCGCTTAGAAAGCTGGAAAAACTCGAATACTCTCGTTTGGCGCAAATTGAACACTGTTAACCCTACATATGTATAGTCTACAACTCTACATGAAACATCAATATTGATGTAGGATTGTCTCTGTTTGGCAGTAGACCCAGAGCTTCAGCTGGCCGGTAAAAAGTTTAATTGTTATTGTGCTGTTTATGATGTCATAGAAAAAATAACAATTCCTCGTTAATTCTGCGTAGCAGTATACTACTTCTTATCACCCTTGCAATTCAGCTATGCAAGCATATCTCTATACCATTGTGGTGTCCTGTAAGAAGTTTTTTACTGTATTTGCAGACACATATTATGATGCATATTTCCATACGAAAACGTTTCATTAATAATGTCACTAGTTGTCACATTTCTCATCTCGAACATTGTGTTCTTTGTGATTTAATTTTTCTGTTAATTATGTCACAGTGGCATACTTTAAGTTCTCGCATAAAGTATGCTCCCCACTATACCTCACCAGTAGTGTCACAGCCACTTTTTCCAGATATAATAGGCGAATAATTAGGAAAGATGAAACAAGGTCAGCACCGACACAATTAAATTAAACTTTACCTGTCTTCTTATGGTGACAATGACAGGAGAGTGACAGAATCCCTCCTGGTTATCAACAAGCTCAATTTTGTCGAAATCTCTTTCGAAGTCATCCATTTCTTTGTCCAGAATTGATTTACAGCGGGAAATACTGTTACAAATTGTCTATGGAAAACAGGTTTTAAATTGACCTAGTATGAAATAGAAGCAGATAGGAGTTGTCATCTAAAGAATTCATTACTGCCGTACATCAATTCACGACCGGTTATATTCACAGTACATATTTTTCTAGTATCTTATTTTTGGCATATAAGAAAAACATATAGCAAAAGCTACCATCAGCTGTCACGTTGTTAAAATTTGATTGAAAAACATTTTCTAGAAACACAGTCAAAGAAATTGGTATTTAACAATTGGTTATTACGGCACATTTCAAGTATTCACAAACATAAACAGCTACTGTAGAAGGCCAACAGTCTCGGATTCAAGGACAATAAATATTGTTGTATATTAGGAAATCCGAGTAATCTAACTGTTGTTTCCACGAACATTGGGTTTACTTTCATTTATTTTCATCTTTCAAGACAAAAACTTTCACAAAAGTAACACCGTACTTTCTTTGAATTATGTAAGGCTGTTTTTTAGGGAACTGAACATACCGACAGCACGTTTTACTGAGAACAAAACACGAGAAACATTCACAGGTGTTACCACAGGTGCGCCACACGCAGTTGACACGCTATTGTTGCTCCCTGGTTGCCATGGTAACGTGGCACGATATGCCAAACGTGCCAATATGCGTTTTATTAACTTTGTTCTATTGCATTCTTTTTAATCATTGCATGACCGAATAAACTTTGAGCATAATTAGACATCAACAAAAAGAAAAAAAATAGATATTACAAGAAAAAAGATAGTAAATGCAATAACCACAGATTCCAGTATTCCCAATAGAGCACCGCTGTAGACTATTCTCAACATATTCCCGCAGCAAAGTATTCCCATCATATTCATTCTATGGAGCATTCCCAAAAGAGTCCGCTGAATAGAATTGCAATCAAATTGCACTGCATCCCAAGATACGATAAGCAGGAATATCTTTCTAACAATTCCCAGAGTTGAAATTTGGCGCCGATTTCAATTCGACACCAAGTGGTAAACAGCCGCACACTGTCGCATCCAGTCGAATTAATCCACAGGCACCCAGAAAAAAAAGGTAGGTTAAGCGCCGCAAAAGACAGTGCCAAGCATAAGTTGTTTAACTACAAATTTTCGAAACAACCATAGGTAAGCAGACGGATACAAGTAGCGATAGCCGTCTAATAATTCATTCACCTTGCACTCCATTATAGACAGCTATGTATTGCTAGCATTCAAAAATGACGGCAAAATATTCAGAGTTAAGACCTGCGGATTTCTTTGTTCCAGACTGCGACTCTCACATGAATGGCACATCGCACGTGCCATGGTTATCTTGATACAAAATGTGAAGAACTTAATCGGGAGACCAGCCCCTTCAGTAAAGCACAGCCGACTTTCTTCCATTCTAAAACTCGACATTTCAGCCTTAGGTAGATGTCAGGCGATTCAAGACACCACCGTGGCAGGATGTACTAATAGCAGTTACCTTGCTATAAATTATCTTATTATGTTTTGAAGTTTTCTTTATTCGTACCCTAAGTAACGGTAAAATGGAGATGCATAGACGTCAAGAATGTGAGCCGTTCCGAAGCACCACTCCCGCGCGTATCCTGCTTGCCGCAATGCAGCCCAAGGTAAGTGATAGTTACTATATAGCTGGAGTGTGAGTCATTCCTACTCGGTGCTAGGCTGTGCAGCGAGCTGCTGTAGGATAGGCATATCGCCCCAAAAGGTGGTTGTTTGTGGCGTATTTGCGGAGCAATCACAGTTACAAAAAGACCGCAAATGTGTATGTAGCAGATCTAGATTCCCGATCTTTTTTTTCCTGATGCTATTATTATTATTATTAAAATACACCAGACTGGCGACGTGAGAATGGAGGAAACTCCGTAAGGTTATCAACCCCCACGGAACCAGCCCAGCAAGAGAAGAAAGAGAGAGAAGTAAAGGTCACAGAATCATTCTGTTTACAAACTGCTTAAAGCTGCCAATGCTCGCACCAACAAAGGCAGAGCCATCAAGATTATTCCAGCAGCAACCCCATTGCGCTTGCGACATCTGAAAATTCGCTCTTTTTATTAAGGAGTAGGAGTGAATTTGCGTCTGTCTGAAGAATAATTGATTCGAGATTTACGCCTTCGACACGATTCAGCTTTGCGATGCCAACGCTCCTGCTTGTGGTTCCGGACAAGACAAGCATTACGGGATTATCTTAACTCAACCTTGGCCTGCTAATCCATGAGGTTTTTAGAGTAGCAAATGGAGATGTCACCAGAGGAAAGGTTTAAAGTAGAGATCTGCCCATCGGGATTCGATTACTTAATCTGAAATAATTTTTACCGGGATGAAAATACCATACTGGTGAATGTACCGGCTCCACTGGAGATCATTATATATACTGGTGTCTGTACTAGGAGCTACCGGAGGCATTGACGTTCGCGAGCGAGTGAACCATGTATGTACCGTTGGTAGCATGGATGATACAGGAGACTGTACCTCGGCGAAATAGTGGTACCGAAACCGTTGGTACAGGAGATATTATACAAGCGACTGTACCGGCATGCACCAGCGGTACAGGAGATCATACCTGCCACTGTACCGGATACACAAACCGGTAACATAAAGGCGCCGCGGAGCGGAAGCAGCGCATGCATTCTCTCCTCCGTTATCCCAGCCAAAGCTCCAGAAGTAAAGGAAAAAATATTCACAGACATCGTAGCGAACAAACGGGACGAAGAACTGAGAACAATCAGCTGTAAAATGCAATTTTACGAATTCAGCCCTTCAGAGCGTAAAGTTATTCTATTCATTAGAAAGCACTAAAATGAGAAAAGTGAAAAAAGCACTGCTTTCATAAAACTAAGAGAATGGCACAATGCTGTGAAAAATGGAAAAATAGTACTACCGTAGAACCCAACAGTACCTGACTCTTAGGTCCAAGTGGCCTCTAACGCTAGCGGCCAAAATGGGAAAATGGGATTTTCTCAAGAGCTGTTATGAACATGTCCAGACACAGTCATGCAGGCAAGCGCCTAAGTGCGTCACCGCCGTATCCAAGATACCTTCTCCGCAAGAAAAATGTTGAGGACCTTCGAATTTTTTCTTCAGTATTAGGTAGGGGGAAAAGATAGCTCTTGAGAAAATCCCATTTTCCGGTGCTGACTTTTGGCCGCCAGCGTCAGGCCTAAGAGTCAAGTACTGTTGCGGTCTATGGCACTACATTCAAAAAGTGAATGAATAGCACCACACTCAAAAAATGGAAGAATAGCACTACACTGAGGAACATAAAACAATAGCACTACACTGAGAAAAATAATACAATAGCACTACACTGAGAAAAATAAAACAATAGCCCTACACTGAAAAATAAAAAAAATCATAGCGCTACACTGAGAAAAAAGAATAGCCTTGCACTTAGGAATATAAAATAATTGCACTAGCCTGAGAAAAATAAAAGAATAACACTTCACTGAAAAAAATTAAAAAGTAGCAATATAGTGAGAAAATAAATAGCATCATCATTAAAAACTGCCTCACACACTTGTATGAAAACACAATAATCTGTTAGCGATGAAATTCTGTAGTTATGTACAGTCGATTGCACATAAAATGACCATCCGCTTAACATTAACCTCCGCTTAACATGACCCTCCGCTTAATATGACCTGTATAACCAATGAGGCTCATCTTAAGACAATCGCTATCTTTATCTTGTAATGGTTGATGGAAAAATATTACTGAGACTTCGGTGAATATGACCAGCTGCTGATATATATAAGGTGTCGGAAGGCGGTTATGTTGAGCAGAGTCTGCTGTGTATATTACATATTACAAATCGACGATGGCATATACCAGAAAAGATGCTTTAAAAAGTAATAATAGGAAAAAGCTTAAGTGTTTCCCAATTTTCCCGTTATTTTCAGTATCTAAGAGTTCATATTCGTCAAATGTGTAGTTATAACATTAATTCATCTACAACTCTGAGCAAATTGAATGCGTTACAAAAATACTTTCAATTGCTGAACTATGAAAAAGCAAAAAATATTGGAGGTTCTGCCGAAGTAACTGTTTTTCGCCGTCATTTCCCGAAGGCGCAGGTCACTCGTAATTTTATAGAATATCGTATAAAAAAAATGAGCATCCTGATAATCTTACCTGATATTAGTCCCACAATTTAAATAATTTTTAACTGTGCTAAATGCAAAGACGATTCATATTAAAACAAAGTAAATATTGACGGTAAAACAATCGTAAGATTTGGTCAACAACTTTACGTGATTTAAATAATCAAATTTCATAATGACATCTATTATCCTATCCATTATAACCACAATGTCTTAACTCAAATTTACGCGGCCATTTGCACTCTTCATACGAATTAAGTCCTTCATTTTAGTTTTTTAAAGTAAATTAGATACGTGAAGACGGACAAGTCCAGAGCCGCAGTCCCAGATAGAGGACGACACCTACCTACGCTTCTATTCCTTCGCAGCCTCTGCTACGAAAAATGAAAACGTAAAAAAATTAAGAAGCAAACTTAAATTATATCTTGCTCCTTTGGAGTGGAGGTGCTCCGTTCATAAAATTATTATAAATTTAGCTATGATCCACAGTAAATGCAATAAACATGATATCAGTGCATAAATTTAGCTATGATCCTCAGTACAATCCATAAACATGATATCAATGATTTAGAAAACAACGAATGGTACGTCTCACTCCAAAGACCAGTGAATAAATAGTCGCAGCTGAACCTTATGAACTGCGCCCATGGATAGTTCCAGGATAGCATGCCATAGTACTTACGTTAACCAGTGACTAGTTTTCTTCCTTGTCTTGTGCGTCACTATCCCGTAGTCTGCTATTACTAGTAACAGAGCACAGTAACGCTAGTTAATGCTATGCACTGCTTCACTATTTAATCGCAATCAGAGAAGGTGTGGCCTCCGTTGAGCGCGATATCATCCAAAACACGACAAGAACAGGAAAATGACAACACCCCCACAACATGACAATCAACAGGTAACTGACTGACGTACACAGCTAGGGCGTCACTGTTTTCTGTTGGGAACCTGCTATGCGTTCACGTGATGAAAATTTGACCCTGGACAGTGATCATACTTCCAAACTTCACAATAACGTTGACAAAGGAAGCACTTACATTGTCTTATCAAATGCGCAAGGTATACCGGTATTTGATATTTGATGATATATTAAAACAACAATTTTACAAATGAATGGTGCAGCAGTTTTCAGTCCTTGAAAGAAATCCAATAACCGAGTATGAGCTGTTACAATATTCATCAAAAGACAAGCTTAAGCTTCAAGAATGGATACTACGCATTGTATTTCCAGATTATGACAAAGACGTTAACTTAGATAATTTATGCAATGACGTAAAACTCTTGCGTAGAAATCGTTGTGCGTTCATGCAGCTGTCGCAAGCATAGGTATAGTATATCCTCTACAATAAGTCCCATTCAAATCAGTAATCATTTTCTTTAACAATAGAGACCTACACTATTAGCATACACTTACAATGTTAGAGAAGTACGAGTAGGCTTATAAGAAAAGCAGCAGCGCATAAGTTGCATTGCAATAAAGATAGACGCACACACCTGTTTACCTGAACGCGGTTGCCACGCGCTGGAATTGTCTATGTTCACACACTCGTTCTAGTACAGTACGTAATTTGTTATTATATCTACCCCCGTATTTGTAGCACTGAATATATAGAATTCTTGTTACATGCGATGAAATTAATACGTTGCGCGAAGTACATGGGCTGGAAGAATAATATTGAAAGTTCATCACGTGATGGTGACGCAGAGATGGCTTGCAGCGTGCTATATGTACTTTATCAGCAACTCACTGACACTTTATAGAAAATAATAATGGTGATAAACATTTGTAGATTTGTGGCGTTATTCGCATAGCTATTTAGCTTCTTTACTCTGTAACACGTGGACGATATTATACGTTTTTGAAGTTCTCATCACGTGATTCAGATGTTGTTTTCATGAACGCACCACACCTGTTCCAATGCGTGCCAAAAACTTCCAGATAACAATCTACTAAGGCGATTCAGACGAGAAAATCCCACAGTCGTGAAATAAATTTACTAATGTACTATCGGGAGATAGTTTCAAGCATATTTCATGCCCTAAACTGAGCATTAACTTGCTATATTTGATTAAATTGCAGCGAAATCCTTACATTGTAATTTTCAAGATAAATAAAAGTACATATCTATTAACACTGACCAAATAGAGAAAATGTTAACTCATCAGTACTAACGCAAGTCTTACACATACTACTAATATGAACTTCACCAGAGGTATGGTTGTGACAATTAGTTTCGAACGATCATAGTTTGTATATACGCAAGTTGCCAGATGTCGCCAACGTACAATTCTTGCACAGGTGAGCATGGGCTGCCTACCTGAGAGCAGGTAGCCCAAGCATCCCCAGGGACGCAGCTCCTGACGCAATCGATTCAAATTTGAACGAGTGTCGGGTTTCGCTCCACTGTTAGTTTTGGAATAATCGATACCCGATTCTATTGATATTCCTGGGAATTTTCTAACCCCGGCAGCGAGAGGTCAAGAAAAGTACACGAGACCCTCAAATTAGCTCTCAGAACTGGCTACTTTTTTTGTTCTACCAAATGCCAGGTTATTGTATTGTATGCGAGATAACATAGGATCGAAATTTTTTCCATCTCAACAGTAATAAATTGGAAATCAACCCCTGATACTTGAAAAATAAAAAAACTTAACAAAGGTGAATAGAGAGCTGAAATTTCCGGTAAGTTTAAACTAAACGGATTAGCCTAATCTCCTCAAAATGGATGGCCGAGGATACCTCAATTCAAGCAAGCACTCCATAAAAATGGGTGATCAAAGATACCCTAAATCAAGCAAGCACACTGTCAACAATTCAACGAACAAACGACGGTGTAGCCTTGAGTCGTCCCCTCTAAAGGTAAACATTGGCTGCGGAGCGTGAGGAAGCAGAAGAGGGAGACTTTAAAATGACGATATTTTTACGCACATGCTTTAATTATACGTATAAATCAATATTTTGCTTTTATGCCTCTTCAAAGGGATGGTAGAATGATTTTTTAAAAATTTGAAAAGTTAGAAAAAATGGAAAGGCAAAGATAACTTTCGAATTTTTGCTCAAGTAAAATATTCCGAGTGGAAAAATATTTATAAATAAGGATTTCTTTATTCCTGGCTAGTGAGAAAAGTGGTGGTGCCATGAATTGCGAAAAATTAATGAAAGCAACAATATAAAGACGGCGGAAAAGTGAAGGTGATTGCATTATTGTCATCTTAATGTAGCAAATTCTAATAGGAAAACAATTTAGAGTTCAGAATTTAGTTATTCTGCCTATATCAAGCGGTGCTATCATCATTTTTGAAAAAATCCCGAACGAAAGAAAATATTGACGATGGAGGTATGAAGATGATTTCAAGCTGCTATCTTAACTTTAAATAGGCTATTCCAAATTGACCGATATTTATAGTTAAAGATCGCGTGATTGTCCGCACCTAAAGTGCTAGTAGCATAACTTTTTAATGCTTCTTAACACTAAAACACATGGAAGACGTACAGTCATAGAGATAATTATTTTGGTATCATTGCAAATTAAAACTTCAAGTAGAAAAGAAGAGAAAATTGCATGTAATCTAAAGAACACAGGCTTTTTTATATCAACATTACGTCATCACCTAATGGTTACCATGGCGACTACGCTAAGCACAATACAAGCGTGAAAATTTTTCTTGTCTGCGAGATTACTAAAGTAATAAATAGGTGCATCGACGCTCATTGTGCATATCTAACATATAAATCTGCTGGTCCCCCAGTTTCTCAGCACGACCGTGACTCTTCAAGCAGAATAAGATAGGGGAAACTTAGGGTATCCTTGATGCGGCCTCGGTAAGGAACAATAAGAGAATTAAGGAGTCAAGTTCAAACTTACAGTAAATTGCAACTGCTCGCAGATTTTAGGTAGAAGATTCGCTGCATCCACAGAACAACGCTGCATTTGTTTTGTGGAATTTTCCCAGGTTCCAACTAGCTATAATTAATATAGTATATATTGTGATTCCTTACCATCTTTCCTATAGACACTGTGATATCATAGGCACAGTCTCTCCTGTACATGACTGATATACTAAGCGAGACTCTGAACACGTTCAATACCAATTGTATGAAATTAGAAAAGATAGAAAAATAAACAGGCCCACGGATAATATATTCTGAAATTAAGTGAAGATTTGTAATTCAATATGAAGCAAACGCTATTTACTACAAAATTATCTAGCCAAATGCTCAATTAATTTTACTGTTTCTAAAATACATTTACCTATGCAGATAATCCTATTTGTTTCACGTCGCTCTGCTTGAAGTTCTTATTTTACTACAAACGCAATAATCATTCGCACGCACAACTGAAAGCGAAGATGAGCAGCTCACTCGTTGTCTTAAAATATATTCCAATTCAGTAGCGTAGATACGGTAGTAAGAACGGCATCCGAGCTGCGCATCCACAAATCACGTTGATTCTATGAAAGGCAAGATCGAGTGGCCCCGGCTTTGGTTGGTCTGCAAATCTGCTCGCTCAAGAATTAACTATTCAGTTGGAACCTTAAAGATTTCTAAAAGTTCCTGAGAAATTCCCCCCCCCCCCCAAAAAAAAAAAACATCTATTTTTGTTAAAGCCTATAATCGAAAGGCTGACCCATTGGTAAAATACAATTTTTTTTTGTCCTCTGCTATTATTTGCAATGAACTTTACATATAATCAGGCCAATTTGCCTACTGATTCTAATTAATATGACGACAGGTTCAGTTTCTATCCCTTTCACGTTACTGCCTGGTTCGACATTAGCTTCGAGTGGATTTGTTTTGGAGTTGAATCTAAATTTTCTTTATACCTGGAAGAGCTTTCGACAGACTCAGGAGCTGTCTTGGAAACGACGTTTGCTGAGGCTGTTGAAAGGTATTAAATATCTATCTATATGCCAGTAATAATCTGATAAGCTTGTTTGCACGTTTGTTTGCGTGTTTGTTTACTTGCTTGCTTAATTACTTGCTTGCTTGCTGGCTTGCTTGCTTGCTTACTTGCTTGCTTGCTTGCTTGCTTGCTTGCCTGCTTACTTGCTTGCTTGCTTGCCTGCTTGCTTGCTTGCTTGCTTGCTTCTTTGCTTGGTTGTCACCATGCGCACAATCGTCGCAATTATCCACAGGGAATAAACTGAGAGGAGCTTGGAGATTTCAGAACAATAATGTTTCAATTTGCTATTCCAGTTCATCATTAATACGGAAAAGCTCTGCGACAACAGCATCCTGGCTGCAGCTAGGCAGTACTTTATTTCCGAAAAATATTCGTCTCTATGTATTTTGGCATGTAAAATATCTGACACAACCTATTCCAAGTCCACGCGTTAAGCAAAAAAAAAAATGAAGTACTAAGGATAGGTTTTTAGCGACCCAACAGGTCACGGGTCGGCTAATTAAGATAAGTGTACAATATCAAAGTGCATCTAGTTAAAATTGCAATCAACATCGTACACATGAACCTTTATGGCAGCTAGTTGAACTATACAAAAAACTACAGTGATCGATTGATTCGTTGCCATGACTAAGTTCACATTCTTCAGCACTACAAGCATCACTATATATGGCAATTTCTTCTATTAGCTTACGCGAGCTCAAATTAGTTAGACTATGTTAGGCCATTAAAAGTAATTAGACTAATCAAGCAGAACTGCCTTACTACTACAGCAACTCTGGATGAAGCTCACTGACTTTGCCCTTCAGCCATATGATCCTCTTGCAAATTCCGAACCAGACTTCAGGTTGTTTTTACATTTTGCGCCATATCTTTGCATGAATTTTAGACTAAATTTTTCCTGTTATTTTTTTAATAAAAATCATCGCGCACATAGAATATTAGTGCACAGAAAATTGGAGCTCCTACACACGTATCTCACTGGCATAAATTACGATGTACGCAGGTTGCACGAAAGTACGAAACAGAGAAATACGGATTGTGTACAGGTCGACGATCGTCTCTCCAGAAGAATGTAGCTACTCGACGAAAAAAGAAAACGTTAACCAGAAAAACTTCTTGGGAACAGAAGACTCTTGGCTCTTCGG
>LQNS02277100.1:4456453-4472055 GCA_001587735.2 Parhyale hawaiensis
AGTGGAAGAAGTCCAATTTAGGGACGGAAGGTTTGCTAATGCCGGGATCGAACAGTTTGTCTAGGAACAGTTTGCAGTAGTGGTCTAGAAGATGGTGTGGATAGCCATTGTTTTTGAAGAATGTTCTGAGGAAGTCAACTTCGTTTGACAAAGCAACGTAGGAGGAGGACAAATGGTATGCCCGAAACAGTAAAGTTTTGATTGCATTGATTTTAAATTGATCGTAGCAATGGCTGAAAAAGCTTGTCCCTAGGCCTGTTTCGGGCATACCATTTTGTATGTAAATTTTGTAAATCGATGACAAGGTTGCTGAAGATGGCGAAGGCTGATCCTTATCCCTTTCTCTGAAGACACGTCTTGCTTCCAGCATTTCTTGAAATCGGAAAAATATGCATGCAGCTTCTGGAGTCCGATTCTGTAACTTATTTGTCTCAGGTCACGACGGGTAAATTCGTTAGATTACTAACGGAGCACTCACGAGATGAAAATTATTCACAGGTAGTAGACAACTATTTCTTCTAGCTTACGGTCTTTCTCTTCTTCTTCTTCTAAAGCAGTATAATCCCTGTTCAAAGGGGATCGCTGAAGCAGATCTTGCTATTCCATGTATTTCTGTCCATTACTATGTGTTCCTCTAGCTCCATATCACGCATATCATCCCTCACACTGTCGTTCTCTGATGGTGCGAATTTTCATAGCCCAGAAATTTTAGTACTTCAGTGAAGCAGATATTTAAGTTCGCAAGACGATATCTTGGCTACGGAGCGCTTACATGTATACAGGCTGGCTGGAGTTACATTCAACTTTATTGCAGTGTTTAACTCAAAATTTACTTTCGCCTCTCACTATGTTGGAGACGCACGACTAATTAAGAAGGAAGATAGGGAATTTATACATAGTACGTGACTATACTACTGCCTACGAATGGAGAGAGAGATGAATCGTCTATGCGATACAGTCAAGAAAGACTTGAAGCATAAAGGTAACAGAAGTGAATGAATGCTGCTGATAAGCGTGAGCAGGAAAATGTGGAAACGACAAGTCATAGAAAAGAGGACCTAAGGTCAATTAAGAAAATGAAGCAATTCAGAGAAGATTCCGCAACGGCCAATATTAATAAAAATATCGATTATTGCATGATTTTTTTCACGCTCGGGTCCACTAGTGTTCACAAGAAAAAGGAGACAGACAAACAAACAAACAGTTCAACAGATCCCATCAAAACTTATTCAACTGTTCCTCCTGGCATGTCAGACAATCACTGTAAATTCCAGAGAAGATCTATCACTAACTTTTCAGTCAACATGGTGAGAGGCAAATAAATTTAGACAAACTACAGGAATAAGATAATCATAATTGGCAGAGGTAATAATTTCTGAGCAAATTCTCAGCAACTCATATCATAGAATTCAAGGGTATCTATTCTACCGGCACATCTCTGATACGTATACCTCGAATCATTCGCTTATGAAAGTAGAGATTCGAAGAAGTTCCTAAAAAGAATGTTCCATTTTCATGTTATAGCTGAGCGTACACGCCCTAGTCAAACTAGAACGCCTTGTGGCGTAAGACCATCACCAGGGGTGGGGGCAATTCATCGCAGTCATTTTTGATCGCCAGCTAATCCTAGTTTCTCATTCTGTTAGATCGCCGTTGTAGAAACCGACCCTCAAACTATTCATTACTATAATAACATGAGATAGAGGGAACTGTTGTTAGTTAAGTTTCAGACGTTGCTTCAAAGTAAAACTGATAATTCACTGCAGGTACGGGTTATTTAACGTACGCAACAACGCATTCCGATGCGGTGATGACGATATAAGTTCTTCTGTCTAGAGAGTGTGTTGGCCTTAAGCTAGATAAAGGTGGCATGGGACTGCTGAAAATTTGGCCAGAACTCCATTTTCCGGCTAGTTCACACTTTAGTGATTTGTTCCCCCTTGGCAGTACATATGTAGTGTCCAAGCCCTTAATTGCTTCTAAGTAAGCAATGGAAACGTTCGCAGCTTTCTGAAATCTCATTCAGTCCAAATGCAAGGAGTTAGAAAAAACATCTAATGCTTTGAAAGTTCTGAAATACTACACGAGTAGCATTAGCTTTATCTGTATCGTTAGTTTCTAATTTCGTTGCCTGAATATAATTTCGAATGTTGTCGAGAGCTTGTGAATTGAAATTATATTTTTCATTACTGTATTGCCCTCGTTCCTACTTTTATCGTTGAAATATCACTAGCGACCTGACCCAAATAAAATTTAAGGCCACCGCGGCACCACCCAGCAGCTGAATAGCAGTTTTAGCGTTTGCAGCGGCCCTGTGAAGTCAACTGAGGTAACCACTAGCATTTTAGAAACTTTTTATTATGTTACATAGATGAGCATTTCTACTATCAAACTTACAGGGAAACGTTCGAATACGTTGCACCGAGTAAGAGGAACAAAAGACTATCGTGTGGATTCGGCTTGGCAAATCTGGTTGCCGTACCTATGTAAATGTTTTTGAAGCCTTTATGTTCAGTGGAATTTCCACAGATATTCGTTAGTAGTAGTTACATAAAAACACACACCATTGCGTGGCGTATAACTCTCCATATATACATACTTTGTATACAGTTTTTTCTCCCGTCAACGCCTGGTATTTTTCAAACAGGTGGCTTATCCATCCGCCCTTATATTTTATCAAAATAGTAGTAGTAGTTTTTTTTAGAAGCGCTTCAGTGGCACACTGCCTTTATCGCGCCAAACTATTCCTGTGTTTTATCGCAGGCCCGTGCGTCGCTAGTGTGAGTAATTTGTCTCACTTTATATTATAAAGTAGTCGTAAGGAGAACATTATTATCATTATTAACTTTTACATATAGTATTTGTAATTCATAAAGAAACGGGCAGAGCTGTAGTTGACGATAGCATTTATCGTAGTGGATTCATCATAGTTTGTGATGGAGGTTACAGCTGGTAAGAAAATTCTTAAGTATTTCCATTAAATTGGCCTCGAGGTCCCTCAGAAAGCATTCCTCGGAGGATAGAGTCGACCTCCCGGCTATGCAGGTCTGGATAGCATTCCCTCTGCTCGTCGGAAAAGGTGGGACACTCGGCCATCAAGTGCAAGACAGTGAGTGGTACGGCGCAGTCGTCGCAATAGGGTTGCGGACGCCTCATCCGTAGGTAGTCGTGAGTAAGGCTCGTGTGCCCAATACGTAGGCGGCACAGTACGACGTTCATTCGGCGATCGCCACTATTTGACGAGTGCCACTGTCGGACGGTTTCTTTGATTGTTCAGCTCCAGCTACTGGGATTACCATAACTCGAGCAAATTTCGCTTGATTAGTTGGTAATAGTCCCGGCAGGGGACTGCACGGTTTGCCGTAGGCAGATCCGACAACGCCACCTGCCTCGACTCCTCGTGGGCGAGCTTATTGCCCACGACATCAACATGTGTTTTAATAAAATAAATAAAAAGAGTAGAGTTAGGAGCTCGATCTGGAGACCTACAGATCACAACTCAGCCAATATAGGCGTTTTCGTCTGCTGCAATTAGGCCTTTGAGGCTTAACATATACCTTATTATTCAGCCTTAGAGGCTTAACTTGTACCTTATTATTCAGTCTTTTAGACTTAACTTGTACCTTATTATTCAGCCTTCAAGGCTTAACTTGTGCCTTATTATTCAGCCTTTTAGTCTTAACTTGTACCTTATTATTCAGCCTTTGAGGCTGAACTTGTGCCTTATTATTCAGCCTTGGAGACTTAACATGTACCTAATTATTCAGCCTTCGACGCTTAACTTGTACATTATTATTCTGCCTTCCACGCTTAACTTGTCCGAAATTTAGGCACAAACTTTGGCCTTAAAACTTTGAATATTGCCTCAAGTGTTAAAAGCAACAAGGTTACGTTGCGCTGGCTGATAACTCCAATTTACGGAGCAGGAGCCAATTTCTGGAAGTGTCAGCTGCAACAANCCTTCCACGCTTAGCTTGTCCGAAATTTAGGCACAAACTTTGGCCTTAAAACTTTGAATATTGCCTCAAGTGTTAAAAGCAACAAGGTTACGTTGCGCTGGCTGATAACTCCAATTTACGGAGCAGGAGCCAATTTCTGGAAGTGTCAGGGGCAACAAATATAGAATCAATGTATGAAACTGAATTCAATAGGTCGAAGCCAGAGAACCTGCCTGAAGCTTCAGAAAAGTTAAGCGTCGAAAGCTTAATTTCTGCTCTCAATCGAACCCACCGCTCATCATCAAAATTTATTATTATTATCATTACTTTGTTCTTCTACTTCTCTCCTTCCCTATAAATCTCCATGATTCTGAACAGATGGCGATAGCTTATAGAGGGCCGAAGTGTAAGTCTCGGCTCCTCTCTGGGAATGGTCCCGGTGATCCGTCTACTGCCAGCTATCTATTCTATTCAATCTTAGCCACCACAGCTTAGGGGCGCAGGTACTTACCACAGCATAATTGTATTTAGTCTACACATGTGCTAAGTTGATATAAGTACAAGCAGCATCGACATGAGATGTGATGAATGAATTTCTTCATAATCATCTAAATACTGTGCTAGGTCAAGGCTTCACTCACGAGAGTATAGAAGGATGCCAAAAATTATGTAAGTTACCCCTCCCGATGTGTTGTTTGGCTTCGGTTTTCAGTTGCCCGAGAGGCTGTGGCTTTGCAAGGTAAACATTTGTAAACTGAGCCCAGCTGAACCGTGGGGAGATGTGGCGAGAAGTGTGTTTTTTTACATTCCATCAAAGTCTCGGTGTGCTTTATTTATGCATATACAGGGGCCTTGTAAAGTAAAAATTTGAGTATGCCTCTATAAATAATATGCAGCTCATTAAATCAAGACTGTAGAATGTGTGTAGGAGAAATAGACAATTTACTCGAGAGTGAGTAAATGATTTGAATGAAAGTGTGGCAGAGAAGGTCTGAGCCCAAATTCACTAATATACTTGTATTTCCATTCAGTTTAAGTGTGTGTGTGTGGCAAAGGATATACATGGAGATTTGTGCTGTAGAGTGACAGACGGGAAAAATACATTGTTTACCTTTAGTCAGCGAGGGTGAAAAGATTTATTTACGCAATGCAAAACCTTCAGAGCAATAACTGCGTTACTTATCAGTGAGTGGAGCAACTGTTATGATCAGAATATTTGTGGCTTATTCTGAACTGTTTATTAAGCTAAAGTTTTGAACAAGTTATAACTTCTCCCACCCACCAACACATTCGGTATAAAATATATGTCGCAGCTCACCAACGACTGCTGGGAATGAGCAAAAATAATCGCCAGTCGACTAAAGAAAGATAAAATTTTGATAAAATCCATACCAAATGTAATGCAACGCTTCTATAATCGTTTGCCACTCTGTGGCGGTGTACGCATATTGGGAGCATATTGCATATTTACTTGATTTGCGTATCTGAAGACGGCATATAGAATATAGTTTATCAAGCATTGCTTGTAGTTTCTTTCATATCTAGTTGTATTCATTGGATCCCCCTTATAAACAAGCTTCATCATAATGGCAAAAATAGCTTTTTCCGCATGCCAATAATATTTTTAGATACTCGAGATCTTGCATGAGAGTAGAAGGGAATTACAGCCACTGACACAAACAGATGATTTAGAGGAGCGCCATTCCTTTATTCCCGCAATCAACTGCTATTCAGCAACAAGACAAATTGTGTGCCGTCAGCCTAGTTTAGATTGATTGAAATTAAGGTGATTTGTATGTGCTCAGAAAGCCGAATATCGGTTTGTATAGATTTGTTAAATGAAAGAAATCCTCTGTATGCAGAGATCAGATACACACTGAGTCATAGGTGTTTATTCCTAATAGTGCCATGTTCGAAACTGCTTCGGTATATGAGGTTTCATGCACAAGAAAAGGTACTAACGATGTTTGAATCTATAGAACCTGAATCGAAAGAATTCTACGTCCTACAAGTTTTTCATTTTTGCGGAATGCCAAATACCACTTCATTACCAACTTATAGGCATGCACAATATCAATCAATGCACATTCTGCAGTTTTTATAGGCTCCACATTTTATAAATTTCCATCAGATCGTTGTAAGCAAAATTAACTTGATAACTCTACTTGTTCACTATTTTCTAAATATAAATGGCCCACGCTTTTGTTTCCCGGTACCGTATACGATTTAAATAGGCCGCATTTCACCTAATTTAAAAATTTCAATAGCTTCAAACATGTCACGACTTTTTATAGGTTTGAAGGGAACGCCCGCTTATGAAAGCCAAATCAGAGGTCACAGTATGCTACACTTTGCTTAGCTTTAACCCAATTCAATTCCTTACTCTTCAGTACGTGCAGTGCAGGGAATTCTGGCGAAAGGCTAAAAGTCAATGAGTATGGTGAAATCTTAATATGGGATATCTCTCTCAGAACCACCACAGTTTAATCCCTAACTCCGACGCTCAGTTTCGGACTGACGGGCTTCACATTTCCCAGCATTCAAGCAGAACTCGCTAAGTCAAAGTGCATTGTGAGAGCAGAATATGCAATATATTTCTTCCGTATTCACCAATTTTGGATCCTAACTCTTTTACGGATATTGTGATGAAACGCGGTACACATCACAGAATTCTAGCTGAACGCTCCGTAAGTGAATGTGTGCTAATATTGTGAGACCAGGATATGAGCTATTTCCAAGATTTGCTACCATTTCAGACCCTAACTTCGGCACAAATTAAGATATAAACAAGGTACATTTCACAAAATTTTAGCTAAACGCCTCTATATAGAATCAGTGTGTGCTCATACTGAGCGATCAGAATAGGCAGACTTGCCCAGAATTCCCACTAGTCAGATTCTGACAGGTATAAATTACGATTTAAACGCGGTACATTTCACAAAATTCTAGCAAAATCCCACATAAGTCAATGCGTACGCATATTAATAGATCAGAATGCGAGATGTTTCCCAGAATTCCAACACTTCACTTCCAAGTCCATCACTAATTAATATTAAACGCAGTATATTTCGCTGAATTCCAGCTAGAAGCTCCTCAAGTTAATCTGTAGTCTTAATGTTAGATCAGAATATGCGATGTTACCTTACCTTGATCACCTTGATGATACTTCGGACGAAGTCCAGGTGGCGTTATGCACGCCACCCATCTTGCGCAGAGGTGATGCTGCAGGCCGCGACCAGCGTGATGGCTAACAGCAAGTTATCCCCACAGTTCACGTAGCCGCTTACAGCAGGTTTATCTGGCCTTTTCAGTAAGCAGGCGTCAAGTTAGTTTTTATGCAAATTCCAAGAATTTCCACAATTCAATTCTTAAGTTTAGCATGCACTGCATTTCACAGAACTCAGGCAGCGCACTCTGACTCAAAGGCGCATCCCGCGATTCAACAGGCGATATTTTCACGGAGCTCAGGCGGCCGGTTTGTTTACAATTAGAATGATAAAACAAAATCAGCGGACGCATCTCACACTTTCATCTTCGTCAAGCGACTCGGGCTGAAGGCAGGAGGCTTGCTTTTCCTAACAAACAAATTTTTATTGATAAACATGGGAGCGAGACGGTACGTCCCAAGGTAGGACCCTGCACCGATACGTGAGGCATCAATGACAATGTAGACGGAATGAGCGTTATACTGTCAAAATCGTATATGAAATAAATTACACTATATGAAGTGAGACTGTACGTTCCTTCCAAAGTAAAACATTGCACCGATTATGTGAGGAAATACTGACACTGTAAAGAGACTTAAAGTTGTACTTTCACAGTCACTTTAATGTGAGTGAAATAATACACATTATTGCGAGACGCGACGCTGTGTCGTGGGACACTACTCCAATATGTGTGTGACGGAAGTGGCGTTTGAAGAGAGACTAAGCGTTGAACAGTCAATTACGACCCTACGTTAACATATAAGACATTGGTTCATTTGTGCGACTGTATTGTGAGTTGGATACAGCACCGATATCTTTGAGATAGGTGACATTCTGTGGAAGAGACAGTACGGTTAAAGCAAGATTTTTTTAGACGAGATAGATGGCAGTTGTCGATCCAACAGGCGCATTCCTAGAGAGTAGCCGAGGCTTATGCTCCAGCCCTCTATGAGCTAAGATTTTTATCTGTTCTAGCAGGACCTTGTACAATTATAAATGAAATAAATGTTATTTGACTGAGACGGCGGGTTCTGAAGTGAGACACCGCAAGCTAATGAGTGAATAAATAACATCTAAAGGCATTTGTAGATTTTAAAACCGAGCACTGTATTAATAAAAACGAAATAAATAATTTTTGAAGCACAATGCACTGGACTTTCCAAATAAAAATTTCTCGGTAATGACAAAGTACATAGAATTGTAACTAGATATCTTATTCTATTGCAGCACTTCTTGATATTAACAACATCTCCTTTTCAAGAACAACCAGATCTTGGTCTTCATATATTTCTTTAGATTTCTTCAACGCAAAAAACAACTAAACCTTTCTTGACCGGTCAATTTTTTTTCTAGTGATGAATTGTTTGATGCTAGAAAAAATCCATGTCTACGTCTGCGTATTTTTTCCCGGTGATTAATGGAGTGTTCAGCGTGCTGCACTTCATGTATCAAGTTAGCCAGTATACAGTATACTGTCAACTCAGACAGTATATACTGTTAGCTCACACCTGGTCTCCATAGCGTAAACATTTAGTAGAGACACGGCGCCGGGCCCGTCTCTATATGATATACTCATGAGAGTAAATTTAGCAACATGTTCAGAAAATAAATAAGTATTCGTACATGTCAAAAGCTGTGTAAATTCCACTAAACAAAACTTTTATTCGTCATATACGTATATCGGCGCCTTGATTTACATATTTTTACTTTTCATTGACATTAGAACTCAGTGTTTACGGTTGTATAATTTACTGTTCTTGGTGAAACTCGATGCATCAACTCTAAGGAAACTCAAAAAATTCCCATTAAGCTTATGTCACTATTCAACAATTTGTGCAGTTTGTTAATTCGGATCGTGCAATATATACATAAATATTTAGAGAACGCATGCTGCCCTCGTACTAGCAACACTTATGCCAAGCACTTGACAAACCGTAAAATCAGAGAAATGCGTTGGGCCTGACAATTATTTTTAACATATGACACCTAAATGAATTTGGATTTTAACATAGATTGCGCAATTTACTGCGGGATACGCGCACTTGTACAGTATTTGACACCACCTTGCGCTTTACAAATAAATTAAACATTGATTTTTAGATTAAGAAAGCTGAAAACCTAGTTAAAATTTTACTTAGGAAGCCTAGACCCTGAACTTTCTATCTGGATATATTTACAATATACATCAAAATACTATAATACGATCAGTATGCAGTTATTGAACGCCAAGACGGTGGTAGAGAGATGGTAACTGATGTAGTTTCTTTCGTACAATTTACCCAAAATTTACCGGAAGCAGAAAATTCGATCTTTTTAACGGTTGTTGAAGTTGCTTTGGAAACCAAAGAACTAGGCTAAACGGACGGTGCTCTTCGGTATCTTTTTTGACTGATCAAGCTGTAGTAGCGGTGGGTGCTGGCCATATACTGTTTATATTACTAGCATAATAATGATCAAGAGCGTGAACAACGGAAAAGTGATGTCGCAAATTATGTACCGTCATTTTTGGGAACGGAATGCTCTAGCGACTATTTGACCGAACGAAACTGGCAAAAAGTAGGCCATGTTAGAGATGGTGGAGCATTTAGGAAACCTTAACAGGAAATGTGCTTCTTCCTTTGCTAAGTTTGAAATCTCAGCACAACATTGAAGACGTTTGATGTGAGTCTGACCAATATCATAAGTAGTGAATTTCACTTTCTTCTCACATCAAAGCTTTAATTTTCTCAGCTGATGAGCAAATTAATCAGAAGATCAACAAAAGAAAAGGGTATGAAATTCTTCTGAGGAAAACAATCAAAAGGAGCAAAAAAAATGGGTGGTCTTTGAAGTACATCTTTTCTGTCGTCATCTCACGACGGTGGAATTCATACACTAGTCATAAAAATAAGTTTGTGGATGGACAGTACGATTTAAAGGAGAAAATAAACATAGGAAAATGAATCTAACGAATATATACAAATTTGAGTTGTCTACATGGCTATCGATATTGAGATATTCTATTTGGGAAAACGTCGCAATCAACGTAAGCAAAATTTGGTTCTTACAAGTACCTTCAGCCATTTGCGACCGAACCCCCAAGTAAAAAAGGTCGGAGGTCTGCGGCCCTTTTTTGACTGGGCTGCAAGTGGCCGCAAGGGTAACAACATGCCCGCCTCTGTAAATATTATGTTTTTCAAATTTAGTTTTTAGCAGGCTGTGTTTCGTTATAAAAAGTGCCTTAATTCTATTGTATCCCTACTGGAAGGACCCTGCAGTGAGGTAATACAACCTGCTTCAGATGAATTTAATTCACACCTTATTCTACTAAAGCACGTTTACGATTTCTGATATAATCGAATTTTTAACTAGAAAATATTCACTATAGATATATAGCAAAAGCGCAGGTCTTCGTTCACATCAAATACAATTTATGATATACGCAGGCCCAATTAAAGATAATAAAGTGGGAAAGTTCGTCAATCGGCCCCTCTAGTTGATCAGAGTAACGACCAAAGTTTGAAGAACACGTTATGGCGAGCTGTTGCCTGAGGTTTTAGATAACAACAATAATAACGGACTACATAACTGAAACTGTGGAAAGTCCACGAACAAAAGTAATTTTCTCAGTCTATGCCCCAGGACCAGTGTCGTGCAAAGCAAGTGTGAAAATATGTTCTAAGTCAGAGTGTACTTTTGTAACCGCTCAACAGTAGTGTAGAGCTGACTCCTGCTGTGCCTGAGCTCGTATCAGTGATACCTTACTTTCCTCCCATCTTATACTGAAATTGAAAAGCACGTAGATGCATACTCTCTACCTGCCTGTCTCTCTCTCTCTGTCGATCTATCTGCCTACCTATAGCTAAGTGCCATCCTACCTATTGATCGTCACTTCCGACGTTCAAAATTCTTTACAGGCCTCCATGAAAAGCTCATTCACCATTAGGGCAGCAATGAGACCAATATAGTGACGTTACCAATAGAGGTCACTAGTGATGTTTGGGTACAAGTCGCGCCCTGCGACCAGACGGTGTGTGTCTGTCCTTAGCCCAATTTCATATAGATTGTGTAGGGTAACTTTGTGTTGTTTTGGATGCAAGTGCGGGAAATCTGAAGTGGAACTCGATGAGCTGTATTCTTAACATCTCACGCATTCTTATAGAGGAAATAATTGTGTAGGAATTGTTTATGTATATGAGAGAAATTATGCAGGCTAACTGATGAATACGGACGAATATTATTCATTCAAAAGAATGTGAGGGTATTCTGTACTAATTGAGGAAGAAGTTAACTATTCTAACGCTATAGTAAGACTTATAACTCACCTTGATGACACTGGTGAAAGTAAGGGCATCCATGAGGCCTTTAACTCACCTTCATGACACTAGCGAAGGTAAGGGCATCCATGAGGCCCTTGAAGAAAAGGGCTGTCCTTTCTGCTTCTAAGGCACTCTTCCCGTGTAGCTCAGACACGGTCACGCCTGTAATAGATGTACGTGATATAAACTGTGTAGATCCTTTATTGCAGGTTAAAATTTTGCTAAAACATCATATAAGTGAACGTTGGTACCAAGAAAAAACACAACTAGGTACGTTAAGCAATCGAATCTTACTTGGATTTATTATGAATTTTTCTGCACTGTGAATCAATCTTAAAAGTAAATCGCACTCCTGCTGGTCTCTGAACATGCCCAAAAAAGGACGCTTGACGGCTACAAATAAGTAGCGGATTAATTTTTTTGTCTCTCGTGGATTTAGCCAAAGAGCTACGGAAAGATCGAAAATCTTTGTCTTCATAGCTAGAAAATTCCAGGACCAAACCAAAGAGAGATGAGAGCATGCGAAGAACCCTTCCACCTCGTAATCTTCGAAAAATACGCAGAGAAGTCAGCAATCATCCACACCCAACCAGCACTGCCATATTCGACAAAGCTGGATCTCTTCTTTCCCCGGAAAAAACCCAAAGCGGTGTCGTATTTACAGTGGAGCACTACAGCACCGAGAGGCCAGGCGATGCACGATGAGGGATCCTAAATTGACTCTCATCACGGACTGCTTCTCCTGCTCTTCACACTACTGGATCTTCAAAATTCTAGAATTAAGGTAAAAAGAAAACCTCGATNGCCAAACAATGAGCCGGAATGCGGTGTAACGTGTACTAATGATATCAAGCGCTCTCTGTATGTAATTTAAGTCTAGTGATAAGCTATGTTTAATATAACTATTGTACCACCCCTGTGAGTACCTAATAAAGTTGATTGATTGATTGATTGATTGATTAAAGCACCTTTACGATTTCTGATATAATCGAATTTTTAACTAGAAAATATTCACTATAGATATATAGCAAAAGCATAGCTCTTCGTTCACATCAAATACAATTTATGATATACGCAGGCCCAATTAAAGATAATAAAGTGGAAAAGTTCGTCAGGCTGCCCCTCTAGTTGATCAGAGTAACGACCAAAGTTTGAAGAACACGTTATGGCGAGCTATTGCCTGAGGTTTTAGATAACAACAATAATAACGAACTACATAACTGAAAACTGTGGAAAGTCCACGAACAAAAGTAATGTTCTCAGTCTATGCCCCAAGACCGGTGTCGTACATACCAAGTGTGAAAATATGTACTAAGTCAGAGTGTTCTTTTGTAACCGCTCAACAGTAGTGTAGAGCTGACTCCTGCTGTGCCTGAGCTCGTATCAGTGATACCTTACTTTATTCCCATCTTATACTGAAACTGAAAAGTACGTAGATGCATATATACCCTCCACCTGCCTGTCTCTCTCTGTATCTCTGTCGATCTATCTGCCTACTTATAGCTAACTGCCATCCTACCTATTGACACTTCCGACGTTCAAAATTCATTACAGGCCTCCATGAAAAGCTCATTCACCATTAGGGCAGCAGTGAGACCAGTAGCTATAGTGGCGTTACCTATAGAGTTCACTAGTGATGTTTGGGTACAAGTCACACCCTGCAACCAGACGGTGTGTGTCTGTCCTTAGGCCCAATTTCATATAGATTGTGTAGGGTAACTTTCTGTTGTTTTGGATGCAAGTGCGGGAAATTTGAAGTGGAACTCGATGAACTGTATTCTTAACTGCTCTCGCATTTGCTTATAGAGCAAATAATTGTCTATGAATGGTTTATGTACAGTATACGAGAGAAATTATGCAGGTTAACTGATGAATACGGAGGAATATTATTCATTCGAAAGAATGTAAGGGTATTCTGTACTAATTGAGGAAGAAGTTAACTATTCTAACTCTATAGTAAGACTTGTAACACACCTTGATGACACAGGCGAAAGTAAGGGCATCCATGAGGCCTTTAACTCACCTTCATAACACTGGCGAAGGTAAGGGCATCCATGAGGCCCTTGAAGAAAAGGGCTGTCCTTTCTGCTTCTAAGGCACTCTTCCCGTGTAGCTCAGACACGGTCACGCCTGTAATAGATGTACAGGATATAAACTGTGTAGATCCTTTATTGCAGGTTAAAATTTTGCTAAAATATCATATAAGTGAAAGTTGGTACCATGAAAAAACACAACTAGCTACGTCAAGCAATCAAATCTTGCTTGGATTTATTATGAATTTTTCTGCACTGTGAATCAATCTGAAAAGTAAATCGCACTCCTGCTGGTCTCTGAACATGCCCAAAAAAGGACTCTTGACGGCTACCAATGAGTAGCGGATTTATTTTTTGTCTCTCGTGGATTTAGCCAAAGAGCTACGGAAAGATCGAAAATCTATGTCTTCATAGCTAGAGAATTCCAGGACCAAACCAAGGAGAGATGAGAGCATGCGGAGAACCCATCCACCTCGTGATCTTCGAAAAATACGCAGAGACGACGTCAACAATCATCCACACCCAACCAGCACTGCCATATTCGACAAAGCTGGCATCTCTTCTTTCCCCGAAAAAAAAAACCAAAGCGGTGTTGTGAATGAATTGGCAACAAGCGTTAAGCCTGTCGCCTGACCTCCGTCGAAAAAACCCTCAGGGAGACACGCAGTACTTGGACACAACAATGCATGAAGACAAGCTTCGAAAATGTTCTGGCTAAGGATGAAGCCAGAGCTACCCTTGATGATACAGATGGATGGATGGGCCAAAGCGTAGAGCTTTCTTGGAGTCCCTATTCCACATCGATTGCGATGCCAACAAAGAGTTGTGGTGGAGATGTTACGTTCTAGGCCGGTATCATAGGTGACGAGCTTTGGGCATCAAAGGAGAGCATCCTATGACTTGGCCACCTTGCTCTTCTAACCTTAATCTCATTGAATAGCTCTGGTCAATTTCGAGAAGTGGGTTATTTGAAGGCGGTGTACAGTTTATGTCGACAGACCACCTCTGGCTGAAAATTACTGATGTTGTTTCTGCCCTATCGTCATCTGAACTTCACCGACTGACTTTCTCAGTAGATAAAAGATTATTAAACGCAATTTCAAAAAATGGAAGTTACGGTATGTTGACAACGACTTGCTTCACTAACGTAGATCTATTAAAGTCATTCATTACGTTTAATTGCTGAAGGATTTACTGTTCGATATTGAAACACTGGTTAATTACCCTAAATGTACATTTTCAGTGACCTGCACCAAAATGATTGACAGTTAAACTTGGTTCAAATTACAGAAGAACCCATAACAATTAATATATTGCATGAATTGAAGCGAAATTTGGTCAGCTTGCGGACGTATTGTTTCAGTTTTCAAGACACCAACTTTTACTTATATAAGAATTGTATTACTTCAAAAATTAACGAAATCATGACCTGCAATAAATCGATTTACACAGATTATGATATTAAATAATAGTCGACAGAATTAAAATTTAACGTTTCGGGACTAAGAATCCCGAAAGTACAAGAGCTGACATCCAGCTCCTCCACGCAGCTCTGTTCATTTGCCTTTTAGACTTCCCTCCGTTAACACCAATGCTTCCTGATTGTCAACCAATAAAGAAAATTCTTTTATTTTATAGTGTAGGGTAACCTTTTTTTCTGAGGATGGGATTCTTAGTCCCGAAGCGTTGAATTTTAATTCTGTCGACTGTTATTTAATATTAAAATTTTTGCCTTAGTACAGATTATGATATATTTAGTACTATACTGTTCTGTCAAACTCCAGAAATAGAAGTCAGTGTTCATATTCTTTACAAGGGTAATAGCACGGATGATCACAATGACATTTAATGGTCATGTCCTTGTATTACCGGCTCTGCTGAATAAATTGTGTATTTTGTGCTTGCAATTTGTGTTTCTGTATGCTAACTGCTGTTAATGAAATTCGCAGTCATAGATTGATTATGTTCATATCTTCATGGTCTCCCCTGATACTTGCTCGTACCACACACTTAGTGCAACGATGTTCTTTAACATGCACTGGTAGATTATGGATGAAAACGGTAGGAAAGAAATTGTTGTCTTCACTGAACTTTATCGTTCAAGTCTGTGACCGAGCATCTGGTATA
>LQNS02277100.1:4495343-4510327 GCA_001587735.2 Parhyale hawaiensis
ACGGTGAGATTGTAAAGTCATCAGTAAAAATGTGACTGTCGACTAAGTGGGCGAAGAATGGGATTGCCAGGTCATATGTTGTCAAATAGAACTAATTTTAATTAAGTTCTACGTTATTTAGGCTCACCTAGGATTAGAAGGTCCAGCTTCACTAGGGTCGTGAAAAGCAAACGGCTGTGGTAATCTTTCACAGGCTATGGAATCGTGAGAGTCCAGCAACGCCTGAAAACAATGATACTTGGATATTATTCTGCATTTGGTTTCATCCATAGATACATCCGTCCGTTCTTTCGTCTGCCTGCATGCCACACACTGAGCATTAGGTAGGGAACAGCATCATTACCATAATATTTATTGGTTGAATCCCTGTCTTATTTAAACCTGCTTTCCTGGATCTAGGTGCAGCACTTTGTGTGCTCTCCATACTTTTCTTCGTGCTTACTAGCAATATGCGCTTGTCAGCACCGAGAATGGTCATTCAATGTTCCTCTAACCTGGCGGTTGGCCAGCCGCTTACTTCAGAAGGTTGAGTGACAGGTAAATTGAGCCGCTTACTTCAGAAGGTTGAGCGGAGGTATATGTACTGAGAGTGCATATACCTCCGCCGAGCAGGGCAACGTTACCGAAAATTTCAACTCTGTTCTGCAACTATGATTCCTTTTCATCAGCACCAAAATCTGGTCATTTGTGCCTTTTGAGAACAATAACAGCGTCTGTAGTTTTCTTGAATATCCGTTCATAATTTTTTTAGTTTTCTTGCAGACAAACATTCAAACAAACTTTAGTCAAGCACACAAACAGACCCACTGATCATCGCCAAAGTTTCACTATTTACTTTTTTCAACATTTTTAATGATTCATATAAATTTCATAGAAATGAGTACATTACAATTTGTTATTTTGCTAACAAACATAAAATCAAACACAGTGATAAATAAACGTACGAATAGATCATCAGAAAAATTTGGTCCTTTACTCTTCGTAACATAGCTACCTAACCACTCAAGTAAGCTTCACAATATAATAAAAAAAAACAGACCTATAAACTGGACAAAAAATAACCTCCTTGGCGGAGGTAATTATTAAAGAAAGGGTGATCAGTGATTAAAGTATTATAGCAAATTCTTTTCTATTCGTTTTGACGGCCGGGTCCATTAGTTAACTTTATGGTATGCAAGCGTACGATACACCGCCGGTATGTATGTAGGCATGTATCAGTGTATATATACATAGCTTACCTCATACCTATGCAAGTGTTGTATTTCACGTTCTCCAGATAGGGTAAACAGCGTATATTTGACACTGAGCCTGGATTCAATAGGAGACAGTCTTGAGTTATTCAAATAATGAATGGACGCTCTGAAATTTCCGGCATGAATGGTGGTTTTAAAATATCTCAAGACGAATCACTCTCATCTCTAAGTTAAACTTATTCCAGTTTACTGGCGTTTCTCCCCCATATGATGGCTCAAATAGAAGTAAATTCCTCAGTTGAACAGTAACGGAGCCTCTGCTCTATCAATTTTGAACAGAAATAGAATATCCGGACTGAAGACTTTTCAAGCAATTCGAACTATTATTATCATGTCTAGAGACAAAATTGTATATAGCACACTGAAATTTCCTCAGATCCTGGCGAGTGAATTGGTTGATAGTTCAACGAAGGAAAAGGAAAAGATATTCTTATCAAGAAGCTCGGTAAAGAAATTCTTCTCAAACGTCGTTTCATGCCGCGGTGGGTCACTAGAGAACAATAAGTGCTACAGTGATATGCCGAAACGGGAAAGTTTCCCTAGTCCAAATTGAAACTTTGCCCGTGCGTGAAACGGGTCCAGTGAGCGAAAATTACTCCCAAAACAGACTTTCACAATATCTTGTGTCGTAGGACTAGCGCTCTTTCAAACGGCAAGAATCTCCAAACTGCAGAATTCTTTCTAAACTTCACCCTACACCGATGATCAAAGTCACGCATCGCGTAAGGACATTATCTGTTCTATAAAGAAAAGTTTACCCTGGACGAGCTGTTCTGGGAAACGGTTATTAGCCTAACTGCACATGTGCAGCACGTTATAGAAATTGCATATGCTTTTTACCTCCGCCGAGGAGGTTGTGTTTTTGTCCTGTTTGTCTGCCAGTTTGTCTGGCGGCCTGTCGTTCTATTTCTCCAGAAAGATTATTCAAAAAGTTAGGAATGAATCCTTACGAAATTTACATGGATTTTTTGGCCTGTTAACAGTAACAGATTGATTGATACCTTTTGGTGAAAATTCGTTCATCTGTTTTTTTTTTTTTGTCTACCTATTTTTTTCTTTGTACCGTAACTCAAAAAGTGATCGACAGATTTTTATGAAATTTACATGAGTTGTTAAGTACTATGAAGAGCAAATAATCAATTTTTTTATGATCGGTTTGTTCCTTCGCCTGTTTGCCGCTGTGTTTAATTTCATGCTCGTTAGCACATTAACTAAAAAATTTATGAATGGATAGTTATGAAATTTACAGGATTCTTAGCAATTTTAAGAAACATTAATGATTTTATTTTTGTGATGATCGGTTGGTTCGTTTGTCTATTTGAATTATGTCTGTCAGAACGCTTATTAGCAGCGTAATTCGAAAAGTTATGGGCAGATCATCTAGAAAATTACACAAAATATTAAAACTATCAAAGGCACAAATGACTCGATTTTGGTGTTGATACAAAGAAAATTATGGTTTATGAACCACTTTGAATCTTTCGTTTTCGTTGCCTTTGCTTGGCGGAGGTATGCGTTCTCAGAGGGCTCTATAGTTATAGCTTGAGAAAGACAAGTTGACCGCATTAGTCCATAATAGAACTCCTCTTAAAGACATTATTCTATTAAGAGCTAGACTTCCACAAATAGGAGTTAAAATCTCATATATATAGTCATTCAATGATTATAATGACAGCTTGAGGTTGTCTAAACCGCAATCGGTTTTCGCTCAACATAAGAAATTTTACCATAGCAGACGAATCTAACGCTCATGGTTGAAATTTAGGGAACATTAAAGTTACGAGGCATATATTATTTTAGTCACTTAATGGGAGAGCGGTAACCGAACACGCCTTATAATGCCATGACCACAATATGCGTTCGCAAGTACAACTTCATGCTGGGCTGTACAGTTCGTACGTTTGCCCGACATAAAATTTAAATTCCGCAGCATAGATATGGCAACATGAACGACGTGCAAGCTGCACATCCTCGCATCAAGTTGTACCTGCGGTATAAGAAACAACAATACTGAACGGACTGCTAGTAGGCTTAGCTACACAATATAATGTTTGAAAAAAAAAAGATTCTTGTTTTTTTTTTTCAGAGATACCTACTGCATACGAAATAAACTCTGCATAGTAGGAAATATAATACATCTTAATAATATGTTGCTTAACATACTATTTCACATTCATATGTATGTATTAAAATAAATTAATGAATACTGAATATTTAGGATGAGTCACGAAAAAGGATGAAAAGAACAACGTATTATTAAAGACATTACGAAGGAGTGAGTGTTAACATTTTCAATCACTGAGGGAAAATGATAATTTACTCAAGAACCACACCCTTGTTCTCTGGCATGCACGAATTAGAAAAAAATAAATACACTTCTCTGCTTCACATAGAATTAACAATTATTTCTGAAATATACAATTGTGTTATATATGAAATGGACGTAGAAAAAAATAACGCTTCTATAACTATTTACATTAGGCTGCTGAGAAGCGACAGCCGCGCTGACTGGGCGACAGTCTGGTGTTTGTATGTGTCCACACTCTGTACTGAGGGTAGCAATGTCTGTTCGGAACTATGGGCTCAGTGTATGTCCGTGTTGTCATCATGCAGTGTGCTCTAGAGCAGCTTTTGGGTTACCCTGAAGATTCGAACATTTTCTTCAGCAATAGAAGTGGAGTTAACGGAGAGAACTTGTAAATATATACATAACTGTAAAACATTGGTATTGTATAGAATGAAATATTTAAATTTTTTAAGAAAAGTTGACAAATTGGGCAAAATAACGAGTTTAGACTGTGCCAGTATTAGAGTCTCAAGTATTATTATATGAGTATCACGACGTATCTCCCAATGGGAAGCTGGTCAGAAAGGAATGAATTGTACATCTATGCATTTTCTGAAGACCCCCACGGATTGTGAAGAATGCACTGCTGCGACTCAATACCTTACTTTTCTTATTATTTCTTATTTATCGAGTAAAATTTTGGGTGCACAGTATAAAAAATTATTCATGTGTTGATAAACCTTTCATCCATTTCCTATCTTTGTAAACATTCCTATGGCAATAAAGTGTCCACTGTCCACCCCTAGTTTGGCACTACGAACCTTGCACCCATTCCTATGGACATACGTGTTTTTGCGGGAATAAACATTCCACCCGATTCTTGCGGAAATATCTACGTATATGTATAAAATAAACCTATCTCCCACTCTTCTAGACATCACGTAGAAATACACGGTACGGCAGATATAGAGGGTCAAATAAGAATTCTTTCAGCAATCGAGAGAAGTGCTTTTCAGTCATTCAGCATATGAAACGTCCACTCTAGTTAACACTTAACTCTACAGCTTTTTAAAGAGTTTTTAATTTTTAGAGAACGGCTTAGGATTTAGCCCTTCGCCTTTTCTTGGAGTTAAGATTCAGCCCTTCGCTTTTTCCTATGGATTTAGGATTCAGCCTTAGGCATTGTTCTAGGGTTATGATTCAGCCCCAAGACTTTTCGTTGACAATAACAGCACTTCAGCTGTGCTTCTGAAGTGTAAGAGAGCGAAAATGTTATATTTCTATTTAAGTAAACCGTGCATCTACTATGTTTGAAGAATATGATTTCAGATGTTCATATGCAACGCAATAGGTGTACTCCAGATTGTGGCAAATAAGCTGATATTTCGGCCATAATTTGACTGGGTATTTGTAAATGTAAATATCTATATATGTTTGATGCCTTATGGTAATCCGTACAATAAAGCAAAATTAAGTGTGTGAAGTTTAATGAATCGAAATATAATTTTTATTCATTTTTCTGATCCAAGAAACACCTGTCTCCAGAGTGGGCATATCAAGTCTGGAAATGGCAAATTTCTCTATAAAAACTAACCTGCATAACATTATCTGGACTCGGAAATTACTCCCACATGCATATACAAAGCGTAAAAGTGACATCCTGGGTAAGTAAGAAGATATTGTACACCTATTTCTAAGGTCTAGAACATAGGTACCGCTACAAAGCATAAAGGAAGTGTAGGTGTATTGTAATAGATAGGAAACTAAACTAAAGAGCCATTTCAAAGGCCTGAAAAATAATGCTGAGAACCGCATACGAAATGTGAACATAGAAAGTGAATTATGATCAAGACTTTGTCAGTAAAGCTATTTTTTAAACCTTGAATAAAACATTAAGTAGCCCGCTCGATGCACATTGTAGAAACCCTATTGCAAGTTTTCCTGGCCACTGAATATAGCTATAGTCTGACCATTTTATGAAGGCGATTCGGTCGTGGTCACATAGCTCTGTAGCGTTGCCAAGTCTATGAATATATCTGAAAGTTTGTTCTGCCCATATCTTAGACACGCCCACTTACTGCATATAGAGAAATCTCAGAAATATTCATTGGATTGGCCCCGCTGTAGAGGGATTTGACCACGACCAAACCGCCTTCATAAAATGGTCATACTGTAATATTAGAAAAATCTGCAAAGTGATGAAATGTGCATTCCAATAGAAGAGAAATTAAAGTGCGTGCATAACTATTTATGAGATCTGTCATATACCACTGAATAAAACATGCGAAAAGAAAAGGTTCTGTTGCAAAAGAAAATTAAGGTATAGAGCCGTTTTAAGGCCTAACGAATAACGCTGAGAAACGCATGCTATAAATAAAAAGTGTATATCTCTAATAATTATGAAGCTACGGAGAACAAAAACCCCTTTTCTGGCTCCCTAAAAAGTAACATTGTGCAGCTCATGTAAAATGTACTACCTGTACATGTAGTGCTATTGATAAAAACTAAATTGTATAGAGCTCAGAAAATAATAATAATATGTAGATGACGCATTACAGAGGAGATTAAACTGCATAGCATTGTCCAATATTAGGTCCAGAAAATAGCAATGAGGAAAGCATGCGAAGTGTATAAAGTTTATTCCAAGATAAAAATCAGAATTTGTAAAGTTACAGTTAAGGCCAAAATAAAACGGTGAGAAGAGTATGCGAAATGTAAAAAATTTATTCCTAGTTGAAAACTCACACTGCATAGAGCTGAGTGTAAAGCTAAATATTATCATGAGCATGCAATGTGTATTAAGTGTATTCCTAGATAAAATTAAACTGTGTAGCGCTGTTTTTAGAGCTAAAAAAATAACTCTGAAAAATGCATGCGAAGTGTATAAGGTGTTTTCCTAGCTAATAATTAAACTGCATAGCGCAGTGCTCGAGACTACGGAAAGAACACTGCGAGAAGTGCTTAAGACGCGTACTGCTAAAGGTAATAAATAATTACGTAAGGAGAGAACAAGGATGTGGTGATGGAAGCTATAGCACGAGGGGCGCACTTCACGGCAGCCATACCGCGAAGTGTGGCTTTTGAAGGAGGTCCGTAAGGGCCTGTGCTGAAGGGGTGGTAGAGAGCTCGCTGTAATGTATGACGTCACGCCGTAGTAGCGCTGCGGTAGAGGTCAGGGGCACTAGCTCTCGGATCTCGTCTTCCGGATACACCCGGTAGCCCTGGAAATACGTAATTATGTTATTATGATGTCAGAAGTGGGATTTAACGCCTGAAAATAAGTTCTATTACAAAAAGTCAAAGGAAATCTCGCCACTTAGAGAGTAGGGCTGACAGGTTTCGAATTTTGTTTTCCGGCTGCACCCGGCCACCTTAAAAGTACGTCATCGTATAAGTAAGAAGCTAAAATTATAATTCATTGGGTAAAAGTAAAGCTATGAGTATCTTAGGAAAAGGTTAGGAGTGGAAGTAGCTGCTGAAAGTGAATTGATTAGAAAGTGGTCGAGACACCAGCTCTCGACTGTTACGAGTATTTTCCTGATACACCCGGCAGCTCTAAAAATACGTAGTTGTACTACTAAGATGTATTCCCTCTGTTCCACTGATACAGCAGCGAAATCGTATATTTTGATGTTCATTGTCAAACTCTATCCAAATTTTTGTAACTACAGAAATAACAATACCCCGATCGTCAATTACTCCACTGGACATATGTCTGGCATTGTCGAATGATTTTTTTTTTTTTTTTTGCTGCCACGTGATGAACTACACGGGCCATATTACCCGCTGAGGCCTGGCTACCTCTTTCACCCAGAACATCCATTGACGCAAAACATGACTCCATCACCCCACCCCACTGGGGTTATTTACTCTGGTGTTAGGAAGCACGGCTGTAGAGGATCGATGTGATGAGACACACTGCCGTCGTGTGGTAAAAATAGAAAAGTTAATTGCTTTTTGTTGGTTCGACTAGTTCAAGTGACATAACCCTAATTCGATTGACTTATAACTGCTCCGGAACATCAATCTTCAGCGTTAAGTTTACCCCTTTAACTCGAGTTTCCAACGATAACCGCAAGCCAATCATCTTTGAGACGGCCGAATAGGTCAATCCTGCTTCGTAGCACTACGCTTTCGCTGTCTGCAGTGCAAACGTACCTAAATATTTACGTGACGCGAACACATACAACTGAAGTTCCTGAAAGTTTCAAGTACTCGTATAAGATTATCTCCTCAATTGAACGTGGGCAAATTGTACACGCTTTTTTACGCAGTCCGTACGACAGCGCAGTGTAATTTTGCATAGCCAGTCAGGCAGCTACTGTATTTTTTGTATTTAGTTTTTTTTTTACCGTACAGAAGCAGATGTCGCTGTTGCTAGCAGCTGTGGCCTTGTTACCTCACACAAAAGAAATAAAAAGGCTTATGGAAAAATATACAAAAAGGCTTATGGAAAACAAAGCAGCACCGTTTGAGTTCACGACCGTAATTGAGTAAAGTAACATTGCAGTAATATTGAAGAAGAATTTTTACACAGTACGTCAAGGAATTTAATAAGAGATGCTGGAACCAAAGTAAGACAGCAAACACAGAGTCAGTAAGTAGACAACTGAATCGAATCAGCCTGCAGACCTGCTGTCTAGAAAAGCACTGTTACGGAAGCCAAGACAATGCAGAGACCACTTAAAATATGTGAAACGAAGCTAAATGACTATGAAATAAAATTGTATGGTCAGGTGACAGGAAAAGTTTTATTTTTTGGTACTACACGAGTTAGGAGAAAATCAAAAAGCTTACAACTCCCTACCGTCAAATTTACAGGAGGCAGGATAATGGCAAGGGATGTTTTTCATTATACGGCTATGGCGAAAAAGATTTATTAAAGGAAGATCGGCGGGAGCATGCAAACAGGTACATGCTTTTGACTGAAAATTCTTTCAAATATCCTTTTATCAAAAATTAGGCATATAATTCGACAAAATTAGTTAGCCAAATTAAAATGTTTAACTGCAGGTAGACAAGTATACGTATCTTATGCTGTTTGCTTGTCTATAGAAGGTAGAGCATGCGCACATATGCATACACTAGAGCACATGTACGCATACAACATGTATAGCACGCGCTCATACCGACTGAAAGCACGCGCATGCATTTACGTAAAGGACGCGCACGTATAGGCTTAGAGCCCTCACACGTAGAGACTTAAACCCCATACAAGTACCTCACGAACGTGTATGCACGTACAGCAGGCGCGTGTAAACACGTAGAGTACACGCACATATCCACGTATAGCACGCGCACGTCTACACGTAGACCACGCGCGCGTAGATCACATGCACCAGAGAAAGCATCGCTGAAACATGCCACGGTCACGCAGCCGCTGGCCTGAGGCCGATTGTGGCCGCGTGTGCTGCAGTTACTGCACTTTACCTATAATCTTCCTCGCATTTGCTGAACTTGTTCTAATTTAAGTTAAGTATACGCAGAGAAACTACAGGATATTGCTTAAAATTCAATACGCGACAATTTACAGGTGTTCTATTTTGCTCTAGCTATAGTACGCAGAAAAAATTACCGGACGTTGACTACATTTAATGTACATTCGCGACAATTTACGGATGTTCTCTTCTAGCTTGCAACATCCGATGAAGTTACGGCAATTACACGCACTCGGTGAACGATCTGACACGTATTTGCTGTTCTATTTTAGTTTACTACACCAGCAGAAATTACTGGAGCTTCTTCACTGTACATAATTATAATGTAACGCGTATTCGCTACAGTTGTTCCAATTATGTTTAATTCAAACATATAAGTCTTTAGTTAATGTAACCAGTACGAGCGAACAAAATATCTTCGATGGCAATACCGAAGAAAAAGATCCTCCATACAAAATGCAGCACTCAATGGTGGATCTCTTACCTCTGGAAATACAGTTTTTTGGGGTTAGGGTATTTAATGCAATAACTAGAGAGGTCTCTGTCTGCTCAATAAACACTAGGATCGAGTAATTCCTTTCTTTATTTCTCATTCCTAAAAGTGTTTGGTTAAAATATCCAGTCGCAGTAACCCCTTAAACAATTTTTTTTAGATAGCTTTAAAATTTGACAGGTATAACATGCAAACACTAGGCAGCTGCTGCAAGGAATAATTTGTGCTTTGTCTGTACGTAGCACCTATAATCGATTTGAATAGGGATCGTTCGATTAATTCATCAGAGTCGATGTTAGTCAATCTTACTAGTCTGACACCTCACACAGGAGCGTTGGTTTCGAAACTTACAATCATCTCTTCCACACCAACTAGATGGACGGCTCTAAGCTCTGCATATCAGCGGCTATAGATCGTGCTTGCGTGCGTGCTTGCATGATCGTCTTTTGTCAGGGACTTTTCCCCTCCCCTCTTTTCTCCAGTCCTCTATATCCTACTAACATAATGGCAATAGCTCATACAGGGCCGGGGCGTATGTTCCGGTGTCTCTTTGGGAATGGGCCTATTGGTTCGTCAGCTACGGTATCGCCTACCTAAAAATAGATTCCAACAACCCAAGTGCACTTGAAATGACTGGGAATTCCATATAACGGAGTATATTCTGGCCGTCTCGTGGGTCGCTGATTCAAGGCTAACCTCTAAAATTCGATTCAAAGGGGCGAAGCTAAAGCACCTGCCTGAAGTTTTGGTCGAATCAGCTCGGCTTAGGTCGATTGTCACGGTCCAATTCAACGAGCACTTAAGCAAGAACGTCGTCGTAATGAATACTTTCTCTCTTGTGAAATTAAGTTCCCTTACTGTGTTTACAACTAACGCTGTAGGCAAGTGAAAGCGAAGATAAATAGGTAACAGTACCAAGTGTGTCTACAATGTCTGTTCGGGGCCCAACCACAGTTGAGTCAAAAGGACCATGGCACAGGGCCTGCAATAATATTGTTGGATGAGGTTGTGCTATTGTGAGACCCATGATTATTATTTTAGTACAGATATATCATCACTGTAATTCAGTTTCACAGTATGCATTTTACATTAGAATAAAGTTATTCCCACACTCTCCCTATAATCTTACACGCTCTTGCCATGTTTCTTGCGAACGTATCTTCAATTTGGTTTGCAGAAGCGCTTAAAAACCAGGAAAAACTTGAGTACTGTTGTTTGACGCAAGATGAACACTGTTAGCCTTACATAGTCTACAACTCTACATGAAACATTAATATTGATGTAGGATTATCACTGCTTGGCAGTAGCCCAGCTTCAGCTGGCCGGTAAAAGGTTCAATTACTATTGTACTGTTCATTATGTCATAGAAAAAATAACAATTCCTTGCTAATTCTGCATAGAAGTATACTACTTCTTATCACCCTTGCAATTCAGCTATGTAAGCATATCCCTATACCATTTTAGTATCCTCTAAGAAGATTTTTACTGCATTTGCAGAAACATATTATTATGCATATTTCCATAGGAAAACGTTTCATTAATAATGTCACTAGTTGTCACATTTCTCATCTCAAACATTGTGCTCTTTGTGATATAGTTTTTCTGTTAAATATGTCACAGTACATGGCATACTTTAAGTTCTCGAATAAGGTATGCTCCCCACTATACCTCACCAATAGTGTCACATCCACTTTTTCCAGATATAATAGGCGAATAATTAGGAAAGATGAAACAAGGTCAGCACCGACACAATTAAATTAATTGAACTTTACCTGTCTTCTTATGGTGACAATGACAGGAGAGTGACAGAATCCCTCCTGGTTATATTTTATTTTTTAAGGCTTCTTAAATAAAAATACAAAATTTTGCCTGAAAAACTGACTGTATATTATATTAGTACTTCACAAAAACTACCCGCTGTTTCTCGTGTTTTTTTTTTTACATTTCAGAGGGCCTCTTAAATAAATATGTAGTATTCTTCTTGAAAAACTGGCTATATATTATATGGCGCAGACAAGTGAAATCTCCCGTAGTACCTTTGAACATGTCCAAACACGGTCCTGCAGGTGAGCTCATGTCCCTCAGCTGTAGTTCCCAATGGGAGTCTCGTATCCTAGAGTCTTCAGACCTCGAATTTCTTCCTATCTTATTCCCATAGATAAATGTAATGGCCGTGCCGTAAAGAGAAACCATAATTAAACAGTATCGAAATACACTGACCAGAAAATTAATAGAATTGCCTAGTCTTCAGTACTTGAATTTCTTCATATCTTGTTTATTATATGGTACTGACATAGCCATTAATAGATTTGTCTAGTTGTCATCACTTTAATTTCTTCCTATCTTATTCCCATAGAACTAATTGATTTGCCTATTTTCTTCCTGTCTGATTCCCATAAAGCTACTAGATTTGCCTATTTACTTCCTATATTATTCCCATAGAGCGTGACTGGAAAACTCTAACTATGTTTATAAATAAATATATTTACGACGTGAAATATTATATAGTACCGATGGAGACGAGTCATTACAAATTCTTCGCTGTCATTTTTGACAGCGCGGGCACTCTAGTCATTCAAGAATTTATATATTTTCGGGATTTTTTATGAATTTACTTTTACTATGAGGACAGCCTGGAGCAACAGGGGGGCAGCATATACCCCTTGGAAGGGGCTACACGGGGCAGCATATACCCCTTAATAGGGGGCAACACGGGGGCAGCAATTACCCTTAGTAGGGGGGCAGCATGTGCTTTTTTTCTGGCGGAATATATGCATTCAATCTCTATTTTCAAAAGATGGAAAGGTGTAGGAACCGAATAGTTTCAACAGTCTACGAAAAAAGCGTGCACACAACGCTGCATCGATTTACTTGAAGTATCATTAGGAACTTATTTATTTCTATAACTTGTGTCCAATTTATTCCACTGTTTTTGCTTCTGTAGCTAAATTGATGCTACTGTATTATTAGTAGTCAAATTAATCCCGGCAAAGTGGAAACTTTGGCATTTTTCTATGAATGTAGTAGCTAGTGATTTGCAACTAATAGGTAACAATCTTGGACATTCTCACATTCTAGATATAAAGTTTGTGCTGGTCACACGAGCGTACACCTACTACCGACCCAGCGCTTTTTCGAATGCCGAATCTCGCATGGCGCTTGTCTCAAGTTTTCTTTCATCATGCAGGAGCGCTTCGGGGGGAGCAGGACGAGCAATTGCCCTCCCGGTCCTGCCGGTGAGAGGTGGCAGCTTAGACTTGTTTCTGGAGCTAAAACACATTTAATCTGCTTCACTAATTTTGGTACATGCAGTCGCGCAAGAAAACGCCACACCGGCGATATTTCCATTTGATTCTAAATTACACAGATTTTTAGGTTTTTAACCGTAATAAACTGTATAGCAAACGATTAATGAACTTTATGAAATACCAAATAAACTAACGATATCTTTTCGTCAGTAAAAATGTATATCAGAGGAATAAAAAGTTCGCATAATTGAACGAAATTCTTGGAATAAAGTTCTAATCAATGTTATGATGAAAACATCAACCATGTACAGCTCAAACTAACATGTAGTGTAACCCTTCAGTTATTTGACAGCACGCAATCCCTCTGTCATTTCCCGATTAGTTTCCTAACGAAGTCGGGTGAAAGGGCGTACCACGTTTCAGTTATTATTATCATCAAAATTAAGAAATTTTCTTTACAAGCCTGGCTAGAGTTTTAATATCATAGTCTCCATTGGATCCAAGTCTGGCAATTGGGCTGGCCCATAAAGCAAAGAAGGTAACGGGAGGACTCACGAGAAATTAGCGCCAAAAAGTGACGTCATCATCGACGAATCTATGGCTGAGCAGCCTAGGAGTATTTTAACTAATTTAACAAAAAAATCATCTTGAATTGCAAAAATTATCTCTAGCGTATAAATATAACAAAGTAATATATACTAATTTAGCAATTATCTATAGAAAATTGCACTGCAAGCTGCATGGTGGAATCTTTAACAGCCCTAGCACTGAATTTGTTCTCTTTGGGCGACCTGATTTAGCTTCTTTTTCTTGATTACACCCTAATTTACACTTCATATTCAGTTCACAGTTCTCTTCACAGAATATATTGTTCCTTACCAACAAATATAAGCACCATTATAACCTATTCAGTAGGCGAGAGAAACGACAGTAACAGTTAGCTGTAGTGAACTTTCCATCATCAGTTCACTACAGTTGAGCATCACAACAGTTTAAACCTCATCAAACGCTCGGCACTGCTTATCATATCCCGTTCTTGAGACGATACCCGAAATCTCTGGTGCGCGGTCAACGAAAGACGACGTGAGCGCAGGCATTGGCCGGTGACCGCGCAATCCTGGAAGTTGCTTGCGCTCTGTTCAGCATATCATGGCCAGATTTTGGGGTGGATCCAGAGTTCTCAAGTCTCAACTTTAGCTTGACTCCAAAGCTAAAACAGCTGTACTACCTGAACTTGAAGTCTGCAGCCCTACTACTACAGCACCGAAGAGGTCCTTTCAGCAACACTTCTCTCCGGGGGCCCTATGGGGCCTCCCAATCTGCTGCTTCGCACGCTGGATCCTAACTTGCTGCAGTACCGTACTCAAGCTGCTTTACGGCTCGAGCTCTGTACTTCATCGGCTTGTGCTCGCTATTCCTCGTCTCTGGCTGCTCGCGTCTGACTTCGCATGAGCTTCATGGTCTTGCCCCGCTACAGCTCTTCACAATCACTTCGCACCGAGCCACTGGCATCCTCGCGATTGTGTCCTTAGCAACGAAGCTGCGCAACGTTCAGTTCCACAACGCCAGAAGACTTGGTACCTGACAGCACGGCCATGAAGATTGTACTACGACGATTGTTTATCTGTACCTTGCCCCTACCAACGACTGTATATTGTCACTATTATAATTAATAATTTGGCGCACACTTTCATTCACCTAGTCGGTTCGCTCACACCCTGAGTGACTGCTTACAAGAGCAGCATCACTACATGTACTTCAGCTTTTACAAAATGCTGTTAACTTGGGCCAAATTATGGTTTTCAAGGAGAAAATGCTCTGGGGCTGTACTCTTCTGGCTATACAGTGTACCACAATCACAAAAGTACACTAAAAAGACATCATAGCCCAGGGCCTTTCCTGTATCAGAACATGAAATAAACGTTTTCATCTCTGAATAATCAAATTCCATGATTTTTCCACGCTTTGACAAGATTTAACAAATTCTACGACTTTTCCAGGATGTAAAACACTCTTCTCGGTTTCCCTGATTTTTTCAGGATTTCAGGGTTTTCCAGGTATGGCTGGGAACCCTGGTTCAGTTTCATCAACTCCCTGACTGGATGTTAACTTAAAGCCTGCCAAATAGCTGAGTGCAACAACACCCATGCTAATTGCGCAATTCGTGCAGGTTGAATATCATACTTCTATACGGTATTTTACTGTTATAATCAGACTTTATGCAGGACTTTTGTCTTGCGACGCAAAATATAAACAAATTAGATC
>LQNS02277100.1:4540201-4552438 GCA_001587735.2 Parhyale hawaiensis
CAATTAAATTAAACTTTACCTGTCTTCTTATGGTGACAATGACAGGAGAGTGACAGAATCCCTCCTGGTTATCAACAAGCTCAATTTTGTCGAAATCTCTTTCGAAGTCATCCATTTCTTTGTCCAGAATTGATTTGCAGTGGGAAATACTGTCACAGAAATGCTGTGTTCTCCTACAAATTGTCTATGGAAAACCGGGTTTAAATTTACCTACTTTGAAAAAAAGCAGATCGATGGGAGATGTCTTCTAAAGAATTCATTATTACCGTACATCAATTCACGACCGGTTATATGCACAGTACATATTATTCTAGTATCTTATTTTTGGCATTATAAGAAAAACATAAAGCAAAAGTTACCATCAGCTGTCACGTTGTTAAAATTTTATTGAAAAACATTTTCTAGGATTACATTCAAAGAAGTTGGTATTTAACACTTGGTTATTAGGGCACATTTCAATTATTCACAAACATAAACAGCTAGAAAGCCAACAGACTCTGCTTCATGGATAATAATTATTGTTGTATATTAGGAAAACCGAGTAATCAAACTGTTGTTTCCAAGAACTTCGGGTCTACTTTTATTTATTTATATCTTTCAAGACAAAAGCTTTCACAAAAGTGACAACGTACTTTCTTTGAATTATGTAATATTCTTTCTTAGGGAACTGAACCTACCGACAGCACGTTTTACTGAGAACAAAACACGAGAAACAATCACAGGTGTTACCACAGGTGCGCCACACGCAGTTGACACGCTATTGTTGCTCCCTGGTTGCCATGGTAACGTGGCACGATATGACAAACGTGCCAATATGTGTTATATTAACTCTGTTCTATTGCATTCTTTTTAATCATTGCATGAACGAATAAACTTTGAGCATAATTAGACATCTACAAAAAGAAAAATAAATAGATATTGCAAGAAAAAAGATAGTAAATACAATAACCACAGATTCCCGCTGCAGAGTATTCCCAATAGAGGACCGCTGTAGACTATTCTCAACATACTCCCTCAGCAGAGTATTCCCATCATATTCATTCTATGAAATATTCTCAAAAGAGTCCGCTTAATAGAATTGCAATCAAATTATACTGCATCCCAAGATACGATAAGCAGGAATATCGTTCTAACAATTCCCAAAGTTGAAATTTGGCGCCAATTTCAATTCGACACAAAATGGTAAACAGCCGCACACTGTCGCATTGAGTCCCATTAATCCAGGGCATCCAGAAAAAAGGGGGCATAAGCTCCGCGAAAGACAGTGCCAAGCACTGTAGTTGTTTAGCTACAAAATTTTCGAAGCAACCCTAGGTAAGCAGAAGGATACAAGTAGCGATAGTCGTCTCTAATAATTCATTCACCTTGCCCTCCATTATAGACAGCTTGTATTGCTAGCATTCAAAAATGATGGCAAAATATTCAGAGTTAAGACCTGCGGTTTTCTTTGTTCCAGACTGCGACTCTCACATGAATGGCACATCGCACTCGCCATGGTAATCTTAACACAAAATGTGAAGAACTTAATTGGGAGACCAGCCCCTTCAGTACAGCACTGCCGACTTCCTTACATTCTAAAACTCGACATTCCAACCTTGGATAGATGTCGGGCGATTCAAGACACCACCGTGGCAGGATGTACTAAAAGCAGTTACCTTGTTATAAATGATCTTATAATGTTATAAAGTTTTCTTTATTCGTACCCTAAGCAACGGTAATATGAAGATGCATAGACGTCAAGAATGTGAGCCGTTCCGAAGCACCACTCCCGCGTATCCTGCTTGCCGCAATGCAGCCCAAGGTAAGTGATAGTTACTATTGCTGGAGTGTGAGTCATTCCTACTCGGTGCTAGGCTGTGCGGCGAGCTGCTGTAGGATAGGCATATCGCCCCAAAAGGTGGTTATTTGTGGCGTATTTGCGGAGCAATCACAGCTACATAAAGGCCGCAAATGTATAGGTAGTGGATCTAGATTCCCGATCTTTTTTTATCCTGATGCTATCATTATTATTAAAATACACCAGACTGGCGATGTGAGAATGGAGGAAACTCCATAAGGTTATCAACCCCCACGCAAGCAGCCTACCAAGAGAAGAAAGAGAGAAGTAAAGATCACAGAATCACTCTGTTCATAAACTGCTTAAAGCTGCCAATGCCCGCACCAACAAAGGCAGAGCCGCCATGATTATTCCAACCATCTATCTGCACGTCATGGCACAAATGAACGAGAATACTGACTTGTACGACAGCAAACGCCCACTTTTTTGCTCCACTCGGTCACTCATTTACACATACGGAAAATAAATGCCCAGATATTAGGAAAAACAACCTAAGCCTTGGTTCGGCAAAGGGAGTTGTGATCAGACTCTTCAGAGGAAGATAATTGTAGGAAAATAAACGCAGGCAAGCATTTATTCCTTACTTTTGCGAGAAAATTACCGAAAACTATGAAGTCACAACCGATTGCTTATATAAAGTCACATACATCTACGCATCCATGATACCACGGTTATTTATTTTGCGCTTAGATGTTACGCATCTGTGTTCTTTTGTCTGTGAAGATAATTCGAGATAATAAGCAAGAATTTCTCAGGAATGACTACTTATAACATTACACCAGCACTGAGTAACTTCAAGACGCCCGATATGCTGCTAAGAGTTACCACTCAAAAAACAAGCAATAGACTTAAAACCCTGCACTGATTTACTGGCGTACTTCACATGCGCTTATTCAACCCTCTATTGGGGGAGTAACTATATATTTTTACTTCAAGAATGGCATTTCTCAAAAACATTTTTCGGCCGCTTAGTGAAGTGTTGTATAATAAAATTCCTACGGGAAAGAGCCATTTAAAAAAAAAACCTATCTGATTAAAGGCCTGCGGCACCAGACGGCCGACCACAAATCCCAGTAATAAATGTCATGCCAATACAGATCAGGCAAAAATAAAACCTGTGCCCCCACACACCCGGTGCCATCGATTGTCATCTTTAAGTCGACTGCAGCTGAGCCCTTTCTGTTAAATTAGTCCTGGAGTTTAGACAGGAACTTTGATTTCGCCCCTGTTAATACTGTTGCAGGTGTTAGCAGCAGCCCCATTGCGCTTGCGAGATCTGAAAATTCGCTCTTTTTCTTCAGAAGTAGGATTGAATTTGCGTCTGCTGAAAAATAATTTATTCGAAATTAACGCCTTTGACGCAATTCAGCTTTACGATGCCAATGCTCCTGCTTGTGGTTCCGGACAAGACAAGCCTTACGGGATTATCTCAACTCAACTTCAGCCTGCTAATCCATGAGGTTTTTAGGGTAGCAAATCGAGCTGTCACCAGAGGAAAGGTTTAAAGTAGAGATCTGCCCATCGGGACTCGATTACTTAATCTGAATAATTTGTACCGGGATGAAAATACCATACTGGTGAACGTACCGGCTTCACTAGAGATCATAATATACTGGTGACTGTACTAGGAGGTACCGGTGGTATTGACGTTCACGAGCAAGTGAACCATGTCTGTACCGTCGGTATAGCGGGGATGATACAGCAGACTGCACCGCGGCGAGCCAGTGGTACCGAAACTTATCCCGGCCACTGTAAACGAGATGCACCAGCGGTACTGAAGTTCATATCGGATATTGTACCGATGTACCGTCGGCACAGGAGATTATACAGGCGACGGTACCGGCATGTACCAGCGGTACAGGAAATCATACCTGCCACTGTACCGGATACACAAACCGGTAACATAAAGGCGCCGCGGAGCGGAAGGGGCGCATGCATTCTCTCCTCCGCTCTCCCAGCCAAAGCTTCAAAAGTAAATAAAAAAATATTCGCAGACATAGTAGCGAACAAACAGGAAGAAGAACTGAGAACAATTAGCTGTAAAATGCAATTGTACGAATTCAGCCCTTCAAAGCGTAAAGTTATTCTATTTATTAGATAGCACTAAAATGAAAAAAGTGAAAGGAAGCGCTGCTTTCATAAAACTAAAATAATGGCACAAGGCCGTGAAATGTGGAAAATAGCATTACCATAGACTTCAACAGTACTTGACTCTTGGGTCCAAGTGGTCTCTGACGCTGGCGACCAAAATGGGAAAAATGGGGTTTTCTCAAGAGTTATTATGAACATGTCCAGACACGGTCATGTAGGCAAGCACCTAAGTGCATCCCCGCTGTATCCAAGATACCTTCTCCGCAAAAAGTTTGGGTACCTTTGAATTTTTTTCTTCAGTATTATATAGGGGGAAAAGAATAGCTCTAGAGAAAATCCTATTTTTCCGTTGCCGACTTTTGGCCGCCAGCGTCAGACCTAAGAGCCAAGTACTGTTGCGGTCTATGGCACTACATTCAAAAAAGTGAATGAATAGCACCACACTCAGAAAATGGAAGAATAGCACTACACTGAGAAAAATAGAACAATAGCACTACACTGAGAAATAAAAAATCATAGCGCTACACTGAGAAACAAGAATAACCTTGCACTTAGGAATATGAAATAATTGCTCTACCCGAGAAAAATAAAAGAATAACACTACACTGAGAAAAATTAAAAAGAAGCAAAATAGTGAGAAAATGGATAGCATCATCATTAAAGACTGTCTCACACACTTGTATGTAAGCACAATAATCTGTTAGCGATGAAATTCTGTTGCTACGTACGTCGATTGCGAATAATATAACCTTCCGCTTAATATGACCCTCCGCTTAGTATGACCTTCCGCTTAATATGACCCTCCGCTTAATATAATAATAATAATATGCTTTATTAGGTACACATAGGGAATGGTACACAGGAGACAGCTTAATACTAAAGTTACATTAGATACTAAGATCAGGTAACACAATCATTACACACTACACTGCATTGCGGCCCATTGTTTGGCCCCTGCTTGGAAATAGTATGAGCTGCCATCGGCTATACATGTTAGATAGTTTGTAGCCAGGCCCGTTACGGATCACCTTGAGTAAGGCGTTATCAGCTTTTTCTATCCTGACCTGTATAACCAATGAGGCGCTTCTTAAGACAATCGCTATCCTTAGCTTGTAATGCTTGATCGAAAAATATTACTAAGACTTCGGTGAATATGAACAGCTGTTGATAAAAGGTGTCGGAATGCGGTCATATTGAGCAGTGTCTGCTGAGTATACCTACTGCAAATCGACGATTGCCTATACTAGGAAAGATGCTTTAAAAACTAATAATAGGAAAAAACGTAAGTGTGTCCCAGCTTTTCCGTTATTTACAGTATGTAAGATTTCATATTTGTCAAATGTGTTGTTATAACATTAATTCTTCTACAACTATGAACAAATTGAATGCCCATATCAACGGTGGAAGAGCGCTACAAAAATATTTTCCATTGCTGACCTATCAATAAGTAATTGTTTTCCGCCGTCATTACCCGAAGGCGCAGGTCACTCGTAATTTTATAGAAAATCTTTAAAAAAAAAATGAGCGTCCAGATAATCTTATCTGCTATTCGTCCCAAAATTTGAATAATTTTCAACTGTGCTAAATGCAAAGACGATTCATATCAAAACAAAGTAAATATTGAAGATAAATAATCAAATTAGATAGTGACATTTATTATCCTCTCCATCATAACCACAGTATTTTCACTCAAATTAACGCGGCCATTTGTACTCTTCATATACTAATTAAGTTCTTCATTTTAGTTTTTTATGGTAAATTAGATACGTGACGACGGACAAGTCCAGAGCCGCAGTCCCAGATAGAGGACGACACCTACGCTTCTGTTCGAAAAATGAAAACGTAAAGAAATTACGAAGCAAAACTTAAATTAAATCTTGCTCCTTTGGAGTGGAGGTGCTCCGTTCATAAAATTGTTATAAATTGAGCTATGATCCACAGTAAATGCCATAAACATGATGTCAATGTATAAATTTAGCATGTAGCCACAGTACATTCCATAAACATGATATCAATGTTTTAGATAGCAACGAATGGTGCGTCGCACTCCAAAGATCTGTGAATAAATAGTCGCAACTGAACCTTATGAACTGCGCCCATGGATAGTTCCAGGATAGCATGCCATAGTACTTACGTTAACCAGTGACTAGTTTTCTTCCTTGTCTTGTGCGTCACTATCCCGTAGTCTGCTGTTACTAGTAACAGAGCACAGTAACGTTAGTTAATGCTATGCACTGCTTCACTATTTAATCGCAATCAGAGAAGGTGTGGCCTCCATCGAGCGCGATAGCATCCAAAACACGACAAGAACAGGAAAATGACAACAACCCCACAACATGACAATCAACAGGTAACTGACTGACGTACACAGCTAGGGCGTCACTGTTTTCTGTTGGGAACCTGCTATGCGTTCACGTGTATAAAATTCGACCCTGGAAAGTGATCATCCTTCCAAACTTCACGTTAACGTTGACAAATGAAGCACTTACATTGTCTTATCAAATGTGTAAGGTATACCGGTATTTGATATTTGATGATATATTAGAGCAACATTTTTTTCAAATGAATGGTGCAGCATTTTTCAGTCTTTGGAAGAAATCCAATAACCGAGTATAAGCAGTTACAATATTCATTAACAAGCAAGCTTAAGCTTCAAGAATGGACACTAAGCATTGTATTTCCAGATTATGACAAAGACGTTAACTTGGATAATTTATGCAATGACGTAAAACTCTTGTCTAGAAATCATTGCGCGTTCATGCAGCTGTCGCAAGCATAGGTAAAATATATCCTCTACAATAAGTCCCTGTCAAATCCGAAGTCATTTTCTTTAACCATAGAGACCTACGCTATTAGTATATACTAACAATGTTAGAGAAGTACAAGTAGGATTATAACAAAAACAGCAGCGCATAAGTTGCATTGCAATTAACATAGAAGCACACACCTGTTTACCTGAACGTGGTTGCCACGCGCTGGAATTGTCTACGTTCACGCACGCGTTCTAGCACAGTACGTAATATGTGATTATATGTACCCCCGTATTTGTAACACTGAATATATAGAATTCTTGTTACATACGATGAAATTAATACGTTGCGCGAAGTATATGGGCTGGAAGAATAATACTGAAAGTTCATCACGTGATGGTGACCTACACAACGCAGAGATGGCTTATAGCGTGCTAGTATTTACTCTATCAGCCACTCACTGACATTTTATAGAAAATAATAATAGTGATTAACATTTGTAGATTTGTGGCGTTATTCGCATAGTTATATATCTGCTTTACTCTGTAACAAGTGGACAATATTATACGTTTTTAAAGTTCTCATCACGTGATTCAGAAGTTGTTTCCATGAACGCACCACACCTGTTCAAATGCGTGCCAAAAACTTCCAGATAACAATCTAGTAAGGCAATCCAGACCAAATAATCCTACAGTCGTGATATAAATTTACTAATGTACTATTGGGTGAGAGGTTCAAGCATATTTCATGCCCTAAGCTGAGCATTAACTTGCTATATCTGATTAAATTGCAGCGAAATCCTTATATTGTGATTTTCAAGATAATAGAAGTACATATCTATTAACACTGCCCAAAATAGAGAAAATGTTAACTCATCAGTACTACCGTAAGTCTTATACATACTACTAATACGAAGTTCACCAGAGGTATGGTTAGTGACTATTAGTTTCGAACGATCATAGTTTGTAAATACGACTCGTTGCCAGATGTCACCAGCGTGCACTCCTTGCACAGGTGAGCAGGGGCTGCCTACCTGAGAGCAGGTAGCCCAATCATCCCCAGGGACGCAGCTCCTGACGCAATCGATTCAAATTTGAACGAATGTCGGGTTTCGCTTCACTGTTAGTTTTGGAATAATCAATACCCGATACTATTGATATTCCTGGGAATTTTCTAACTCTGGCAGCGAGAGGTTAAGAAAAGTACATGAGACCCTCAAATTAGCCCTCGGTGCTGGCTACTTTTTCGTTCTACCAACTGCTAGGTTATCTTCGTTTGTGCAGTATAGTGTGCGAGATAACATAGGATCAGAATTTTTTCCATCTAATCAGTAATAAATTGCAAATCAACCCCTGATACTTGAAAAATGAAAAAGAAAAAAAAAGGTGAATAGAGAGCTGAAGTTTCCGGTAAGTTTAAAACTAATCGGATTATCCTAATCTCCTCAAAGTGGATGATCGAGGATGCCTCAATTCAAGCAAGCACACCATAAAAGTGGGTGATCGAGGCAGCCTCATATGCGCAATTCAAGCAAGTGCAATATAAAAGTGAGTGGTCGAGGATGCCTCAATTCAGGCAAGCACACCATACAAGTGGGTGATCAAAGATGCCTTAAATCAAGCAAGCAAACTGTCAACAATTCAACGAACAAACGACGGTGTAGCCTTGAGTCGTCCCCTCTAAAGGTAAACATTGGCTGCGGAGCGTGAGGCAGCAGAAGGGGGAGATTCTTTAGAACAACGATATTATTACCCACATGCTTTAATTATTTGTAGCAATCAATATTTTGCTTATATGCCTCTTCAAAGGGCTGGTATGATAATTTTCGAAAAAATTGCAAAGTTAGAAAAATGGAAAGGCGAAAATAACATCCAAATTTTTGCTCAAGTAAAATATTCCGTGTGGAAAAATATCTATAAATAAGGATTTCGTTATTCCTGGCTAGTTAGAAAAGTGGCGGCGTCATGAATTTCGAAAAATCTATGAAAGCAATAATATAAAAACGGCGGAATAATGAAGGTGATTGCATTATTGTCATCTTAATGTAACAAATTCTAATAGGAAAACTATATTTAGAGTTCAGAATTCAGTTACTCTGCATATATCAAGCGGTGCAAGCATCATTTTTTAAAAAAATCACGAACGAAAGAAAATATTGACGATGGAGGTAAGAAGTTGATTTCAAGCTGCTATCTTAACTTTACATAAGCTATTCCAAATTGACCGATATTTCCAGTTAAAGATCGCTTGATTTTCCACACCTAAAGTGCTAGCAGCATAACTTTCTTAATGCTGCTTGAGATTAAAACACATGGAAGGCGTAGAGTCGTAGCGATAATTCTTTTGTTATTATTGCAAATTAAAGGTTTCATGTACAAAAAAAAAAGAAATTGCATGTAATTTAAAGAATACAGGCTTTTTTATATCGACATTACGTCATCACCTAATGGTTACCCTGGCGACTGCGTTTAGCACAATACTTACGTGAAAGTTTTTCTTGTCTGCGAGATTACTACAGTAATAAATGGGTGCATTGGCGCTCATGGTACATATCTACAGAATAATTCTGCTTATTCCCCAGTTTCTTAGCACGACCGTGACGCTTCCAGCAGAATAAAATAGGGGAAACATAAGGTATCCTTGATGCGACCTGGGTATATAGAGAACAATAAGAGAATTAAGAAGTCAAGTTCAAACTTACAGTAAATTGCAACTACTCGCAGGTTTTAGGTAGAAGATTCACTGCCTGACGTGGGTAGCTTTTCAAGCTCCGTATGTGTGATAGTAGTCTGAGATATCACTGAACAGCGCTGCATTTGTTCAGTGGAATTTTCCCAGGTTCCAACTACAGTTATAGTTAATATTGAACTGTGATTCCTTACCATCTTTCCTATAGACACTGTGATATCATAGACACACAGATACACTAAACGAGACCCTGAACACGTTCGATATCAATTGAATGAAATTAGAAAAGGTAGAAAAATAAACTGCCCCACGGATAATATAATCAGAAATTAAGTGTAGATTTGCATTTCAACATGAGGCAAATGATACTTACTACAAAATTGCCTAGCCAAAACGCTCATTCAATTTTATCGTTTGTAAAATACATTCACCTCTGCTCTGTTTCACGTCGCTCTGCTTTAAGTTCTTATTTTACTACAAACGCAATAGTCATTCGCACGCACAACTGAAAGCGAAAATGAGCAGTTCACTCGTCGTCTTGAAATATATTTCTATTCGGTAGCGTAGATACGGTAGCATGAACGACATTCGAGCTGCGCATCCACAAATCACGTTGTTCCTATGAAAGGCAAGAGTGGCCCCGGCATTGGTTGGTCTGCAAATCTGCTCGCTCAAGAATTAATTATTCAATTGAAAAATTAAAAACTTTTAAGAGTTCATGAGAAATCCCCCCCCCAAAAAAAAAACTAGTATTCTGTCATGGTTAAAGCCTATAATCGATAGACTGGCCCTAATGGTAAAATACCGTTTTTTTTTATGTTCCCCTGCTATTATTTGAAATGAACTTTACATATAATCAGGCCAATTTGCCTAATGATTCTAATTAATATGACGACAGGTTCAGTTTCTGTCTGCCTGGATCTGCATTAGCTTCAATTGGATTTGTTTTTGAGTTGAATCTGAATTTTCTTTATACTTGGAAGAGCTTTCGACAGACTCAGGAGCTGTCTTTGAAACGGCATTCGCTGAGGCTTTTGAAAGGCATTGATAATCTATCTATATGCTGATAATAGTCTGATAACGTTGTTTGCACGCTTGCTTGCTTGTTTGTTTACTTGCTTGCTTACTTCCCTGCTTGTTTGCTTGCTTGCTTGCTTGCTTGGTTGTCACCGTGCACACAATCGTCGCTATTATCCATAGGGAATAAACTGAGAGGAGCTCGGAGATTTTAGAACAATAATGCTTCAATTTGCTATTCCAGTTCATCATTAATACGGAAAAACTCTGCGAACACAGCATCCTGGGTGCTGCTCGGCAGTACTTTATTTCAGAAAAATAATCGTCTCTCTGTATATTGGCACGTAAAATATCTGACACAACCTATTCCAAGTCCACGCGTTGAACAGAAAAAAATGAAATGCTAAGGATATGTTTTTAGCGACCCAACAGGTCACGGGCCGTCTAGTTAAGATAAGTTTACTAAATCAAAATGCATCCAGTTGAAATTGCTGTCAGCATCGTGCACATTGAACCTTTATGGCCGTGAGTTGAAATATACAAAAGACTACAGTGATCGATTGATTCTTTGCCATGACTAAGTTCGCATTCTTCAGCACTATAAGCATCACTATACTATATGGCAATTTTTTCTATTTGCTTACGCTAGCTCAAATTAATTAGACTATGTTAGGCCATTTAAAGTATTTAGACTAATTAAGCAGAGCTGCCTTACTACAACAACTCTGGATGAAGTTCACTGACTTTGACCTTCAGCCATATGATCCTCTTGCAAATTCCGAACCAGACTTCAGGTTGTTTTTACATTTTGCGCCATATCTTTGCATGAATTTTAGACTAAATTTTTCCTGTAATTTTTTTAATAAAAATCATCGCGCACATAGAATATTAGTGCACAGAAAATTGGAGCTCCTACACACGTATCTCACTAGCATAAATTACGATGCACGCAGGTTGCACGAAAGTACGAAGCAGAGAAATACGGATTGTGTACAGGTCGACGATCGTCTCTCCAGAAGAATGTAGCTACTCGACGAAAAAAGAAAACGTTAACCAGAAAAACTTCTTGGGAACAGAAGACTCTTGGCTCTTCGGCATCTCTACTCGAAACAAAAAATTTGAAAGAGCTGAATCGATGAGTCATTCAGGCAGAATCAATTTGAAATTGAGTGAATAGGCTCGAATGGTTTGCGGTTGCTGAAACTCGATTCTTAGAAAAGGAATTTATATGCCAGCAGAAAACGTAGATCCCTACTGCTCAAAGTTTGAACGGGTGGTACATTTTTTTGTTTTACATCCTTACTTCAACTTGAAAATTTAATTTCTTTAATTTATTGTAGAGATTTGTACTTCTTATTGAGTGTCTAATGCTAGTATAACAAATTCGTTTTTGGAGTTGAGTGCTCTTAACTCATGTCAATAATTAAACGATAATACATGACATGTCTGTCTCTGATATGTTCTGAGAGTTCAGCAACATCAGTATAGGCTTATCACATTTTCTAACTATAGAGAAGAGCCCTGGGAGCGTCTTTTTATGCCAAGCAACTCACTGCTATAACGAAAAATCAAACTGTCCCAACTATTCCTGAATCCAAGATGCCTTTCTGATTATCAACAATATTTAGTCATTTGTGCCTCCTATACATATTACATTTTAACAATACCTGTATATTTCTCTAAGATATGTCAATAAATTTCGGAGTTAAGCTCTGTCCAACAAAACACATATAACAAACAAACAAACAAATATCATTTATTATCTCGTATACAGGGTACAATGGATACACCTATCGAGGTTTTCTTGTTGCCTTAATTCTAGAATTTTGAAGATCCAGTAGTGTGAAGAGCAGG
>LQNS02277100.1:4611695-4622428 GCA_001587735.2 Parhyale hawaiensis
CGTTACCATTGCCCGCTTCTCTGCTATTGGCCCGTTGCTCCAGCATAGGGCGTGCCTAGATTGTGACGCCACGTCTCCGCCCGAAATTAACAGATTTTCCCTACTACCTTTACTTTACTGTGACTGTCACCAACTGGTAGGGTTGAGGTCTCCTGGTGGAGGTGATGCGCCGAAGCCATGTGGTGGGATCCGGTGACTATGCGCAAGGCTGTATCTGTACCGCCTGCAGCTTACTTACGGCGGTTCTTGAGACATTAGGAAACCAGACCGGGGCAGCGTAAAGCCTGACGCTTCTGATGAGGACACGATAGGTCAGTAGTAAAGTCTATTTCTGTTATTCTCATTTTGCGCCGGCCAGCGCGGCGAGAATAAGCAGGCGATAACAGCATCTGTTGCGAAAATAATTCCCGTGAGCAACATAATTAAGGTGTGGGTCAAACACCACGCCCAAGATTTGTGAGTTACGTTCCACGGTGAGATCCAACGCACCCATCTTGATTGCTGAGTCCGTCCTGGATTGATGCTAGTCGGACGTAAACAGTGAGGAAAGGGTCTTGGAGTGGGGGACGGTTAAGGCTCTCTCTCCGGCCCAGACCTCGATTGTCGAGGTATGGCGTGACAGGCTCGCCGCTGTCTTCGGAACGGGAGTAGCCGAAGATACGACGGTAAAGTCGTTTGCGAACGAAGAGGTGACGTCACCAACCTGGAAAAAGTCGTTGACATAGCAGTTAAAGAGGAGCGGCGAGATTTCCGAGCCTTGGGGGACTCCTGAGTGCAAGGCGACCTGTTACCCGCCCATAGGCAGGAGGCGTAACGCCCACGTAGGTAGGCAGAGATCCACCTAATGAGGTGCCTGAGCGCGTGATCTTGGTTAACAGGTGTTGGTGCTGGTTGGAGATCGTATCAAAGGCCTTAGAGAAATGCACTATTAAAGTTATCCACCGGGTAACGCTATCGTCGTTCACGACGATTTGTGTGCGTGTTTGTGTACGCAGATCGTGTGCGTGTGAGCGGCGTTCAAGTTGGTACACCGCGCTGCTCGCTGTATCGCTGATTAAGTTAGGTTTCGTTAGGTTAGGTTAGGTAAGGTAAGGTTTGGTTAGGTTAGGTAACGTTAGGTAAGGTTAGGTTCTGTTAGTCTAGGTTAGGAGGGTAGGTTTGCTTAGGCTATGTTAGGTTAGCCTAGGTAGTGTTTATTTTAGTGGTGGTGCGCGCAGTTAAGCTTACTTGAACGTGCAATCGTCGCGAACGACGGTAGTGCCTCCGGGTAGGGGGCTTGTATTGGCTGAACCCTTGTACAATGTGTTGGACTAATGGAAGAAAGGCTGAGGTGATCGACCGCATAGAGCGGAACCCGTGTTGGGAGTCTGACACTTCCAAGAACTCCGCAAGAAACGGAAGGAGCAAGCGCTCCAGTATCTCCACCGCCATGCAAAGCAGGGACATCAGACGGTAGGATATACCGTCGGAGAGTGGTTTGCCAGGTTTAAGGATGGCGATAATGTTGGCTGCCTTCCAGACGCTCGGCAGGTTAGCATGCACCAGGGAGAGATTGAAGAAGGTGGTCAGGAAGAGGAGTCCGTGGGGGCCAAGATGTTAGTTTGTAGGGGTGTCAGTCCATCAGGGCCCGCAACCGAGGAGATACTTCAGGCTGGGATGGAGGCACCTACTTGCTGAGGAGTAAAGAACTCCTGGTCATGATCCAGAGGCAGCTTACGGATTCTTCTCTTTAGAACCGGAATTTTGTTTTTAAGATCCCGGCCCCGAAGCGGACGTGTGCCCATAATTTGTTTTGCAGAAGTTGGTGGCTATTACCCGGGCAGATGCCACCTGAGTGCCATCGAAAGTGATGGGCAGGTAAGGGGCGGTGGATTTACATTTACCCGACAAGCTACGAAGAAAATTCCACAGTCGGGAGGGGTGAGATCTATGATGGCGCCGTTTTACTGTGTCGATCCATACCTTCCTGGCACCGACCATCAAGGCATTCGTGGTGCGGGTTTCAAGATCAGGAAGGTTGGGGTGAATGGGGTCTTGGGCTCGGAGCTCATCACGCTCCTGAATCAGTGCCCTGGCCTCGTCCGAAAGGGCAGGAATGAAAGATCACCAGTATCCTTCCGGGATGCAGCGCTTTGACGCCTTGAGAAGAGGACTTGTAAGTGCGGCTCGCACTTCCACAACCTAACAATAAAGAACAATCATCCTTTCGGAAGTGTAGAGCCGTCGCCTGGACCCCCAGGGCCTCTTAATTCCAAATGAGCCCTACAGTGAGATGTTATATAATTATCAGCTAGGTTTTAGACGCTATCGTACTCCGGCTTTGCTGCCACTCCGCCGGGCTAGCTCTCCTATCGTATTCTTACGGAGGGGCGCCCTTGTGGTGCGGTGGCTCGGCCCGGGTGGGACAGGGATGTTGGCAATTAAATCAAAATGTGAAAATTTTTAATAGTGTTGAACTTGTGGATTTATAAGATTCATTACGTTTTTTAGCGATCTGTTTTCATTAAAAATATTTGTTTTACCTATGACAGAATCTATCATTTTGAACTCTGCAAGTCACTCAATAATTTGAAACTCTGTGACGTGATTTGTCTGCGTGTGTTCAATGAATTGTGAAATTACTTTGAGAATTGAACCAGTATCAAATTATTGAAATCTTTCGTTAATTTCAATATCGAAGGCTTTCTGAACCCTTCAGCACTTCTAAAGGATTTCTCACCCTGCGCGCAGGAGGTGAGGAGTGGCAGCTCCCGAAAGGTTTGTTCGGTGAGCTCCGTGAAACTCTCCCAATCCGCCTTATTATAGTTTGATGAACGTTTCCCGGGGGTTAGGGGGAGGAGTTGAGAAGTGGTCAAGGGAGATCGTAATAGGTAAGTGCTCGGAACTTACTGTATCTTAGTGCAAGTTGACCACGTGGCCGAGGGAACCAGATGGGCTGATATGATTGATAAATCGGGAAAAGATGAGCATCCTGCCGAGGGTAGTAGCGTAGGAGTGTCTTCATTTAGTCAACATAAGGGAGAGACGCTGAGCGCTTCAAAGAGGTTCTCTGTTCTGGCATAGCCCTATGACACTCCGTGGCGCTATACTAGCCGGGGTGATGAGCATTCATATCGTCAAGGATGAAGACATCATCCTCGACAAATGAGAAGTCGGTCCTGTAGTTCGAAGGGCACGATGTGGTAGGGGAATGTAAATGTTAGTAACAACGAGAGGTTTATCCAGGAAGAGTCTGATACCCTGACGTTCCACGGTGGCGTCACCGGGGAACACGCGAGAAGTGTGTCGAAGTTCTCGTAAGAGACGGAATGCAGAACCACCAGGGCCATATCTCCCCCATGCTCCCCCCCTCCGCGTGGGCAGTCTGCCCTGATTAGGCCGTAGTTCTGGAAGAGAGGCGAGGGAACTTCGCTTTTAAGCTTTGTCTCTTGGAAAGCCGTAACCAGGATCTGCTCCTTGGTTAGGAAGTCGTCGAGTTCGCTTCTAACGTGGCGTAGGCCATTGCAATTAAGCTGTAAGAGGTGAACCAAACCGCCCGCGCCCAAGCTAGGGCCAGCGATGGAGGCAGGCTCGGTGTCCGTCGAAGTGGTCGGCTGACCCGAGGTACAAACTGGGCATGTCCAGTCTAGTGAGTAAGAAGAGGGCCTGGCCATCCCCGAGCAGCGCTTGTGTACAAAGCGATTACAGCTGGCCTAGGGGAATGCCCATCTTCGTCAGGGAACCTCGGTTGAGCAAACTGCACTAGGCTACGGACCTGGATTGGGGCGCACGTCACCAAAAAGGAGAAGCAAAGAGACGAGCAAAGTAGAGGAGATGCTGGCCAAGTTGGGAGGGGCAGCTCCAGGCCAGCGAGAAGAGCCCCGAAGAGAAAGAGATAGCAAGTAAAGCAGAGCAAAAGGAGAGACGACAGGGAGGCAAGGAACGACCCCTCGACGGAGAGGTATGTGCCCTGCTTGGCCCATCGGGGCGCAGTCCAGCGCCGAGCACCGTCCCAATGGGTCCACCGGCGGCGACCGCGCGGTCCAGACACGGTCTGTCCACCACGCAGAGGCAGGGCACGTCAGAGCAGCATATTCGATGTTATTATTCACTAACGAGGTTCGTCTGGCATTAAAACAAAATATTTCCGCTTCGGCAGCTATTTATGTGAACGCAAATTTCTCTGGCAGTAACCTTCTCAATTTCTATTTATAGTAATAAGGAAATTTCCAGTATTTTATTTCAGATAAACATATAGCGCAAGATGAATGTTTCGTATCAAGAAAGCAGCAATTTTTTCATTATTACAGCATTTTAATGCAATAAACTGTTGAGATTTTCAATCGAGTTGATAATTTATCTACAATAAATAATCGTGACTTACTTCAAGAATAAATCGTTATTCAATTTCCATATCTATAGCTTTATCCTCAGCTCTCATTCAGTCGAATACGGTATAGCCTTCCTGGAATAGAATACTGAAGTTACGAAGAAAAATTATTGCTATTCCCTAATAGCTTTACATTCACAGCTAAGTTAACTACAGCGCTCTGACGGCGTTGACAGGCTTACTGTCTTCCCTTGTTCTATCTCACAATAGGCCATTTGCGAAGGAATTTTACAAATAATATTGCATTATTTATATTGAATGGTGCGACAGTTTGGGAGAATGAATCAAGCAAATTTCCCTCTATTAGCTTATTTATATTATGCCCTTGATCATTAGCTGACTCAACTCAATATGTGCCCCATATTCCCTTAGAAATATTACTTATATGTATGCTATTATTGAGCATTCGGTCCTATTATGGAAGGAAAGCCTTGCTCTATTAGTTTTGGTGAATAGCCTTGCCAACAAGAGCCTGTATGTCCAGTTTCCCTGCCCCTTTATTTTATGGCCTTCTTCCTACCTTCTGGTGCCGATCAAATTTCTCTTCCTCCGATGCCTCTGAACCAGTGCAAACAGTGGAAAGAAATTTAGCTGTATTTATAGAGACTATGGCCTGTTTGTTTATGTCTTCCCGCTATTGTGAGAATAATAGATAAAACTATCGTTTTTATTCACCTGGCGGGTGCGGGAATAAAGAAAGAGAGCGAAAAAAAAAAAACTCTAGCTGTGGTGTTAGTGAATTCATCGTAATTACGGTATGAGGAATTCTCGCCGGATTCTCGCCGCGCTGGCCGGCGCAAAATGAGAATAACAGAAATAGACTTTACTACTGACCTATCGTGTCCTCATCAGAAGCGTCAGGCTTTACGCTGCCCTGGTTTGGTTTCCTAGAGAGAGAGAGAGGTAGAGAGAGAAAATATCGATTTTACACACTTGCAAAAGTACTGTGTACAAATAAAAAAAATCCTTCAGTTCGAGTAGTAATAGAAACTGTACTGCTAATTGCCTCCGCTAAGGAGGTTATGTTTTCGTCTAGTTTGTCTCTTTGTCTGTCTGGCACTTTGTCTTTTTATCGGTCTGTCTCTTTGTAAGTCTGACTGTCTATCTGTCTGCTTGTCCCCAAGATGACTCAAAAAGTTATTGACGGATTTTTATAAATTTACAGAACTTGTTAGGTATGTTAGAACTTAGGAGAAACACGTGATTAACTTTTAGTGAAGATTCAATCGCCTGTATTTTTGTTTATTTTCTGTAGCATCATACCTCAAATTTTACAAACGTATTTTTATGAAATTTACACGAATTGTTAGATATATCATGAAGAGTAATTGACTCATTTTTTTGTGATGATCTGTAGCTTCGTTTGTTTGTTTATTTATTTTTTCTCAGTGCTTGATTTTATGCTTGTTAATTAGCAACATAACTCAAAAAGTTATGGTTGGATGTTCATGAAATTTAACTTCTAAACTAAATCATACAAAATTGGATCGCTGTTATATAGTCTTCGTTTCTAATACGGCGGGAAAACCCACAATATAATAATAATAATAATAATAATAATAATAATNAAAGTTATGGTTGGATGTTCATGAAATTTAACTTCTAAACTAAATCATACAAAATTGGATCGCTGTTATATAGTCTTCGTTTCTAATACGGCGGGAAAACCCACAATATAATAATAATAATAATAATAATAATAATAATAATATTAATAATGCCCAACATCGCTCAACCGATCCAATCATTGGGTTGTGAAATCCCCTCGATAATAATAATAATAATGTTCATGAAATTTACAAGAATTGTTATTAATGGTAAAAGACATGAATGATCAAAATGTGTCGGTGATCGGTCGGTCTCTTTGTATGCTTGACTAATGTTCGTCAGAATGCTTGTTAGTAGCATTACTCAAAAAGTAATGAAATGATGTTCAGACAAAATTATGAAAATATTTATAACTCATTGCGCGTTAAGGTGGTTAAAAATACACTTGTATTCATATCTACATAAAATATTTGTCACCATCAGAGTTAAAAAAAGACAACGTTTCGATGTCTCAGACATCATCATCAGGTCAAACGTTGTCTTTTTTTAACTCTGATGGTGACAAATATTTTATGTAGATATGAATACAAGTGTATTTTTAACCACCTTAACGCGCAATGAACTGGATAAATTTAGAAAGGTTGAGAAATTAGAAAAGAAATATTTATAACTATCAAAAAGCACAAATTATTAGCGTGGGGTGTTGATATAAGGGGAAAATCAGTTCCAGAACAAATTAGAATGTTTATTTATCGTGCTTTGCCTGATGGGCTCTCAGAGTACCCTAGTCCTAATTGTACGTTTTCCCCAGGGATGTCGCGACTGGGGGGAGAGGCAGGAGGAGGGGCTCAACCCTCAATAATTTCTGGTCGGGCAATAGTCGGTATATTTTTGACAAGAGCAGTCGGTACTTTTACGATAATCGTGCCAACTTAGCTGTAAAATGTACCGACTAACGTCAAAATTTACTGTAACCGAACATCACCAGTGAAAAGAATTTTCGGGTTGCGCGCGGAATGCCTTGCCTCTTCCACAGTCACGCACATCTTTGCAATATAACCAAGCATGCACTAAGACTGTGAGAGGAGGATGTCTGCCTCACAAGTTTTCCACAGTAATAGGTTTCTGTTGAGTTATATTAATATAGACTAAGTTGTCATATTCGGTAAATTTGTAGGTTTTTTGATATGCATAATTATAAGCATACTAAAAATTGTGCATATAATTATATATTTAGGCAAGAAGAGAGAGAGAGATTTGGAATTTCTTGGTGATACAAAAAAACACGGCAACGCTGTTGACTGTACTGCACAAACACAATCTGTGGCGAGAGTGGCGTGTTGTGATTCTGTTGCAATAGCAACCTAACGTCACTTTTATTTGCTTAAGTCGCAATGAGATCAAACTCTTTCACTGTTATTTACATTGTGACCTTCTGTTTTGCTATATTATCAATTAATTGAACTTATTTAATCAAATAAAGTGATTAACGTACGTGATTCATGGTGCGTTGCAACAAGCCGTCACGTAACTGTTCTGCAATGTTGAATAAATTTTTATGTAACAATTCTTCAGTTGCTCCTAATTAGATAAATATAAACTAAAACTTATAATATGCTCTTAATGTATTCCATTGATGTAGAAGTAAAAACAATTTAGACTGTACATTTAGATCTGCGCTGGTTTTATTACTTTTGTACAAGTTTGAGTTTTATACACGTAACTTACCGCGGTTATGGCGCATGCATCTGCGTGCGGTTCACCTAAATCACCTCTTTGTCATATTTTCAATTTAGTCAGGTTGTCCGAATGATGTGGCTAATTATAGACCCATATCTACGTTATCTATCTTCAATGATATTTTAGAGAAAGCCTTTCATTCGAGGCTATCAAACTACCTTTCATCACATAACGTAATAAGTGGTCAGCAGTTTTGCTTTCGAACTTTATCTAATACTACGCTAGCAATTTTTCATCTTGTAACAGATCTTCTGCAATGCTTTCACGATAAAACAATTGGCATATCCTTATTTCTAGATCTTAGAAAGGCGTTCGATTCGGTAGGTAAATCACTTTTACTAAAAAAAAAAACCTGATCATTATGGCGTTCGGATTGAAGCAAATGCACTGATAAATAGTTACCCGTCTAACAGGGATCAATATGTAGCCTACTCTGTAACGATGCTAAATCACATACATTACCTAACAATTCGGGTGTTCCCCAAGGAACCATTTTAGGCCCGTTATTATTTAATGTTTTTATTAATGATACTACTACTCTCGGTATGAATTGTGTATTGTATGCGGACGACGCAGTTACCTACACCAATAGTAGTAAGTTTCAAGCTGCTATAACTGATATGCAAACTTTTTCAAAAGTGTTGTCTGAATGGTTAACTCAAATTGGTTAACTGCCCATAAGAATAAAACCAAATTAATGCTTTTCTCCCCCTGTCCTCACCAATAGTTGCGACCTATTTTCTTTAACAATAATCTACTCGAGTGGATGCCACAAATAAGATATCTTGGACTTATTCTGGATGAAAGGCTGAGTTTTAAATCTCACATTGAAGAAGTGGGGCGCAAATTTAGCAAGGTTCTCGGCATAATCTATGCAATATCTTATTGTGTTGATCGTGAATCATTAAAAATAGTTTACTACTCATTGGCTCATTCAGTGCTGGTCCAGAATATCATCGTTTGGGGCGGAGCCCCACGTTGTCACATTCACAAACTTTAAGTAATATCGAATATTATACTTAGGCGAATACTACGTGTTAGACGTAACGAAAACAATGTGCCTGTAATGAGTTGAAGTGAGTGAAATGTACTCGTCTTTACAAATAATAATAATAATAATAATATGCTTTATTAGGTACACATTTGGAATGGTACACAGGAGACAGCTTAATACTAAAGTTGCATTAGATACTAAGATCAGGTAATACTATCATTATTAACTACACTGCATTGCGGCCCATTGTTTGACCCCTGCTCGGAAAGAGTATGCGCTGCCCTTGAAGTAATTAACGAGGAGGAGGGAGCGCTACAGACCAGCCCTTCACTCATAAGTGAAGCCAACTACGCTACCGAGGCAGGCAGCTACCGAGGTATAAAAATAACGTATAACATAGGAATTAATTCACATTTACTACCCCAGAAAAGGAACCAGTGGCAGATTTGCTTTCTAAATTAAATGAGATAAAGTTCAAACCTTCAGGCTACTAATAAGAAGAGAAAAAGAGAAAACTTTGAACACAGAAGCAAATTACAAGGTTGAAATGAACAGAAATATTCAACGAAGCTACCGCCAGGCGCAGCCATCTTCAGCCAGCCGCTGCGTGCAGTCACGGCTGTTCGTGTACACCACAGCTGTTGTTGTGTCGGTGTTAAACGCTCACAAAATAAATGGACGCGTTAAAATCAAATTCCATGTTCAAGTCGTCTTCTATATCAAAGCTATTGGTGCTTTCAGAGTCTGTTTCTACATCTACATAATGCCAATTTATTTTTAGAGCATGAACGATTTAATTTTTGAACATAATGACTATGAAGTTGCTTGCTATTGGTGTTAATGTTTTGTTCACGTTAGTATTGGAATTTCTTCTAAAGGCAAACAACTACCCCGCATAACGTCTTGTATTTTACTGTGAACTAAAAGTTCAATATCGTGCATGACGGCTGTGCGTGTTTCTCATTTTGCGCAACATAATACATATAGCACCATAGCATAGCACATATAGTACGCACCATCCGTAAATGTAATTGATGTGGAATTAAGAAATATTGGTGCATAACATCATTTAAATAACATCAATACAAATTATGCATTAGTGATGCTTATACAGTATAAAACCACCTTCAGCAGACACGTTTTTCTGAAAATAAGAACTGACAAACATGCATGACAACAAACCCGATACAAAAAGCATTGAAATCCAATGCGTATATAAGAGTAGGAGACCAATAGCGTTATGCTGTTACAGATTAGTTTGTAAATTTATGAAAAGATTAGTTTCATTCAACAATTTTTAACTGACGTTGCTGAAGGAAGGTATTCTAAAGCAATTCATTTTCAGTCGAACAGAGTACATTTTAATTAACAAAAGGAATTCTCCATATGTATTTCGCTCATCAATTTATTTTTATTATATTTAAAACAAAAAAAAAAGATAAAATCCACAAATGATAGCGTTGATAAGACACTTACTGGTGAAAGGTAATACCACTTCCTTTGCTGAAACTCTGGGAACTTCCGTAAACGATGCAAGCTGCAGGCATCTCGCCGGCTGTCACGCAATAACCACAATCAGTCAAGGTCAATCAAACACTGGCCAGTGCCCACCCACGCACGCACTAACCTGACCAAGTGGCTGGGCTGGAGCTCTCACAGCCAGGCAGTGGCTTCACTGTGCACTCGCTAGCTTCCCTCCTCCTCGATAATTACTTCAAGGCGCTGCCATCGGCTATACATGTCAGATAGTTTGTAACCAGGCCCGTTACGGATCACCTTGAGTAAGGCGTTATCAGATTTTTCTATCCTGAGCTGGAGACTCAGCGCGCATTTGCTTGATCTGACTTTGAGACAATCTGTATACTTATGAGCGAATATCATACTTGCACTAGTAGACCTCGGCACATTCATCAGGCGCCGAAATATGTCATTATAGGCAACAGGTAGGCGTCCAATCGACTTCTGCTTAAAGTTAGACCAAAGCGAGTTACAGTACAAGGGATAGCAGTAGCTTCGAAAGAGCTGGCATTTAACGTCATCCGAGCAATGACCAAACTTTCTGATTAGCATGTTGCCCACTGC
>LQNS02277100.1:4645847-4670065 GCA_001587735.2 Parhyale hawaiensis
GATAATCTGCGCCCCCCCCCCCCCCCCCGCCCAGTGTTTATTATTAATATAACCATGTTGGCAAATTTCCTGAAACATGTACGATGATATAACCAAGTACACATATTAATGAAATAGCTGCAATGATATAATGTGCTTGTAATCATCCAATTAATTATATTTACTGCAAAGGCTGCGATGACATAACCATGTTAATATATTTACCGACAGAAAGTAAAAAGGTAAAGGTAAAGTCGACTTTAACTGCATCCTCCACTCGAAAACCCACACGCACTGGTTAGCGCGTCAGATATAGGCAAACAGGCCCCAGACGAGTAAGTACAGCTGCAGCCGACGGCGGGTCACATAGAAAACTATGGCGCATTTAATGGAAGGTTCAACGACCCGCTCCCCCTAACCTAAGGAAAGTACCTTCAAAATAGCTCCGATCAAGGCACCTTATATTCATGGGTAGAAACAAAAGAAATATATTTTTCGGGATTAAAGCTTAAACCAAGCGGAATTCCTTGAAAGGCAAGCAATCAAACGTCTGACCATCTTGTGGCGAACTATCTAATGGCGGACCATCGTATGGAGGACTGTCTCACGGTGGACTATGTTATAGCAGTCTATCTTATCACAGACTACTTAATGGCCGACCTTACGGCGGGCTCGCACGATCGTCAAAAGTCGAGACAACTGTTGAGAACGCACAGAATATTGCGCGCAAGTCTTTACTGTCCTGTTCAAACGAGGGACTGGTTTGACGGTCAACTGCCCGTCAACTTCGTTGTGTACGCCGTCGTTGCCATGATTACATACTCAACAGCGACACGAAAATAATTTGAATCCTCGTGGAAATCCACAGGCCACATCGAAGCCCACTATCCAAGACAGGAGTCCGACGGGCACTGAGACCCTTGTAAGATCGCCTATACAACGCAGCTTTCTCACAGGGCTCCCGAGGTATTCATTTCACTACAAATATTGACTAAAATTTGGTGATGAACTACCTAGGGAAGAACAAACGACTTTAAATCTGCTGAAGGTTTGTTTACAAAATTGTGCGCTGTTGGAAGGACAAACTCGAATAAAAATACATCGTACTGTACATGGAAAGTTCCATACTTTGCCGGTTTATTGACAAGGAACCGCTGGCTAATTTCGCAAGTTCGTTCTTTGTCTATCGTGCGAACACCCGCATATGAAGAACGAAACTACTCTTCAATAATAATGCTCGAGCACTTTAATGAAACCGAGTGCATGTGCAACTATTTATTATCTGTTTGTTTATATATCTTGTTAATTATCTGTTGTGCACTTCTCTGTCTATTTTAATCAGTTGGCCTGTGTATTTTTTGTAACTCTTGAAGAATTTGCATGAACTGTAGCTGCAGTAGCTATATATAGCCCGCCTAAACGTTACTTTTTTGAACTTACCTGCTCATCCACTCGCCCGAATGTGCTACTGTGTCTTAGAAGTAGCGCAAAAGCGCACTGTTCTCTAGTTTTATTTCCCTCCAAATTAAAAGAGATGTTAGTAAATTGACTAGTGACATTTGCAGAAGAAACTGATATGACGGCTAACATTTTAATAATTTCTTGTGGTGTACACACAGTTTCGTTAACAACACCGCTACTAAGTCTTTGCATTTTAGAAACTAAAGCAAGAAGGATGGTATTCCTTTGCTTTGAATTGATAGCGTAAGCAATGGATCGTATCCAAGATACTTGGTATACAACCCTGGTAATAAATATTCAAGCTAGAAGACAGACAGTCGTTCCAACTCTTTCTGTATTCTGCAACAAAAATCAAATAGCGCACATGCCCTCTTTCTTCCAAACTCTATCCTATAAAACCAAAAGTGCAAGACAAACCAGGGTAATTCAGCGAATACGTGCAATGTGGTAATTCACTGCTAGCTCTCTCCCTACGGTAACTTTATAAAGCAGAATCACCTCCGCACAAGTTGGGTTGGGTGCATAACGCCACCTGGACCACGTTCACTGAACTTCAAAGGCACCAAATACTGGGTAGAGGAGAGAATGATATGGGATTGAGCACTTGGTTTCACAAATTGGTTAACTCAAAGCCGGAAATTCTTTACTGCCGAGATATCGACAGAGACGTTGAACGATGATAGGAAATCCCCAACAACAAAATGAGATTAAATTGTTCCCAAATTTATACGAAATTTATATGCAAAACTTGACAATAAAATGATGTTGTTACTCACGATTTGCTCCTCAACCCGTTGTATATTAAATTTTCATGCCTCTCTATATGGGGGCTAAGAAAAGCAGAAATTCGATTCTCGAATATACAGACGTAGAAGTTTATAAAATGAGCCACTAGTAGAATCCACGATGCAGTCGATTCAAGGTAGATAGCAAAGTGTATCAGCAGGTTCTATAACTGGTGCTTGAAGAGATGCAGTCAGATAAATTCCGTGGTTATATTGCGACACGATCGTGCTGCATTGGTATTCGCTCTGTATAGAATGCCGTTTTACACTCTTTTTCAGACATTCTTCATAATAATAATCACCTTTGCATTCGAACTTTACTGCAGATCTTAAAGCAACGACGCGTAGATACCGCGGGTGAAGATGTGACGGTATACATTCTCGCCTTTTTTTTCACTTTGCAAGAATGAGACTTTAACTGCGCTTGTCATTTTTTTTCTCATTTTGGCAGTGTTTTTGCTCAGGCAACTGTAGTGCGTTGTAAAAGTATTCGTATTACGGTGATCGCATTTAAAAAAAAACACAATTACGGACCTGAACAACGAAGAGCTTGTTGTACAATGTCTCCGCTGTCAAGTAATTTTTTGCGTAAAGGCAGTAGGAAAAAATTGAACTGTTAATTACGTGCTGACCACAGCTGAAGTACTGTTCAATGGAAGTACTGAAGTACTGTTGATAAATGGGTTCTCCTGTTTTATGCAGATTGCTTCGGCTATTTTTAGCTCAATCTGCATAAAACTGGAGAACCCATTTATCAACGTTAAATACGACCAGGGCTACAATTTTCTTAGACTATACTAGAAGGTTGTGAATTCTTGCCGTGACATTTCCGTACATATAAGGCTCGAGTCAGTGGCAACTGTCACTTTATGCCAGACTGTGGTGGTGTTAGGACGTGTTTAGCTCAGCGATAATAATTAATGCAATTTATACCTAGTACCTGCTAATGTGTTCTATGTTCATACAGTGCAATAGTACGATAGTTCCAAAATTTTAGTTGTGTTGTGACAAAAAAAAAGATTTAATTTTTTCATTTATGTTCACAGATGACACTTTGTCTTTTAATGCCTGAAGATGGCCGACGATCTAGGCCGAAACGTAGCCTTTAATTTTAATACAGTAATTCGCGGTATAACCATATTTTATTCCCGCATAGTTTTAAAAAACTTGACTGGTGAATGTCTCCTAATATTTAGGAAGGTAGAGAAAGTGTTAAAACTAAACTGCAAAGATCCATCCATAATTTTTTAAGTTACATTGGTGACAGAAAAAGCTGACATAGATACATACAGATAAACACTACAGAAGCAAAACCTCCTTGGAGAAGGCAATGAAATGACTTTCCATTTTGGTGGGCTAGTCCGAAACTAATCTTGTAAGTTTTGTTCCAGTAGGTAGTCACAGTTGACTTAAAAACAGGTAGACTTGTCCAAAAAGCTCAGACATGTGCTTCGGCTTTGCATAGTGAAATCGAATTTCGGGCTTTAGCTGTGTAACTCAAATACTCCATGAGACAGCCCAAATACTCCATGAGACAGCCCAAATACTACATGAGACAGACCAAATACTACATGAGACAGCCCAAATACTCCATGATACAGCCGAAAACTCAATCATGCCCCACAAAATGGAGCTTCCAGGGGTATCAAGCATACTCGGTTTGCTTTTAACACTTGCAACGCAATACACTGTGACGAAACCAACCCTCATTCCTGAAGTTTCAGACGTGTGGCATGTGCTTAACTCACCTTTGGTGAGCCACTCGAATGGGCCCGTCTTTAGATAAATTAAATCTATATTGGATTGAGAGCTGGGTTAGTTTGGTTTAAGTTAAGATAGGTTAGTTGGGTTGGGTTTATTTTTCTTGCAAACTCTGCAAGAATAAAAAGAAACTACTTCGTGATGCCGTCCTTAGGAGCTGGGACAACATTCCTCTTACCCTCATGAAAATCCTCATTTCTAGTATACTACAAAGATTTTTTGAGGTTATCAACAAGAATGGAGGCAGTACTCCTTACTAAGTTCAAGCTTTGCTCCCCTCAACGTCGTTGTCGAAAGGTTATCAACGACTTCTGTTTCTGGTCTTATAATTTTATAGTTGTCATCAGATGTTAATATCAAACTGATTTGAGGCACGTTCGGTTAGGCGGCCAAATTGAAGCCTTTGAGACTTGACTTGTCCTAAATGTCAGACAGAAGCTTTGTCTTTGCAACTCTGCGTTTGTGCTTCGTGTGTTAAATACAACCCGATTAGGTTGAGCCGGCTGAGAACTCCATTTTAATAAGCAAGAGTACGTTTCTGGAAATCCCGAGGGGAATCGATTAAGGGTCAATGCCCGACACTCAGTTCAACCAACAAGTCGAAGCCAAAGACATTGCGTGAAGTTTCGAACACATCAACCTCGAAGGCTCCACTTCGAAGCCCTTTCGAACACATCCAAAATTTAAGAACGCGGGATAAAACATGTTTACTCCGCGCACCTCATTTGCTTCGTCATGCGTGAAAATAACACGATATTTTTTCGCCCCCTGCATGCTATTTTCTCATATTTGCTGACTTCTTTAAAAAATTTCAAATTTACTAGCGGCGTAACGACCTTTCTTGCACATTACAGGGGCAGTAAACTGAGAATTTCGTCCTCCTTCTCGGGGCCCCATTAATTATATTATTTTTCATCTAATCAAATTTTTCAGGGGATATAAGCATTCGTTTTACAGTTCAAATATCAGGTGAAGTAACACGTGACCGCCCTCGTTACCCTGTCATAACCTGGGGCTTAAGATCGCGATTTTCCAATAATGGAAGTAAAATTGCTTCAATCAAAACTAAGATCGCAGCTAAGCTCATTTCTCTCCTTTATTTTTCACAACATGGTGCAATAATGAAGCGTAAATAAAAAAAACATAAATAGCTGAATAATATAATAATGACGAGTTATTCAAAGAAAAGAAACAAATCCACTGGCCCATATAATCTTACTCCCCGTGTACTACGGGAAATGGCTCCAGTCATCGTGAAGCCACTGCTCAAAATATTTGATCGGTATCTAAGCATGAAAGAAGTTCCGCAGGACTGGAAACTAGTTAACGTGATACCGATACATAAGAAGGGGGATAGGAAAAGTCCCGGTAACTATCGACCAATCAGTCTTACATCGGTTGTCAGCAAAACCATTGAACGCCTGAGAGTGCAACAGTTTATATCCGACACGTACTCAGCATGGCTTTCGAAATGGAAGAAGCTGCTCAACAAACCTACTGGACTTTTTCTCAAAAGTTACGAATATTGAAGATGAACAATAGTGTGAAGACCTTGTGTATCTAGACTTCTAAAATGCTTTTGACAAAGTCCCTTACCAACTGCTAATGAAAAATTGGAAGCCCATGGCATCCAAAGAGACTACGTTATATCAGGGTATGGCTTACGGGCCGGCAGCAGCGAGTGAAGCTTGAAGGAGAGACAAGCGCCTGGACGCAGGTATCATCAAAGGATCCACAAGGTAGCGTGCTTGGCCCGCTTCTGTTCTGAATTTACATCAATGATCTCGATCTTAACCTCCGTAGTAAAATCAGTAAATTTATTACGGATGATACAAAACTATGTCATCCTGTCACGAAAAGTACCGAGCTCCAACAAGACCTTGACCACCTCATGGAATGGAGCATATCGAGGCAGATGAGCTTAATTTTGACATAGGGCTGGTGAATCCTTCAACCCCATTGAAAATGAACGGGATGGTAAATTATCTGCTGTCACTCAACAGCGTGACTTGCGCATCATTATTACAAACAAACTACAACACAGTCAGCAAGTTGACATGAGTGTGAAAATGTCAAGTAGAGTCCTCGGATTCATCACCAGAAATATTGAATACAAGTCCAAAGACATCATCGCTCCCTTCAACAAGGCATTAGTGCGGCCACACTTAGAATTTGCTGGTCAATTCTGGTCGATATCGATAACATGGAAAGAGTCCAACGCAGAGCAACGATATTGATACCTCAGCAGCGAAACAAGCCCTATGAATATCGCCTAAAGGAACTGGGTCTGATTTCTCTCGAGCAAAGACTACTCAGGGGGCAACTAATAGAAACATTCAAGTATTTGAATGGCTTCAACGACGTACCTACAACGAGACTCTTTGAAAGAGACCTCAATGATCGCTTGAGAAACAAAGATGAAAAACTAGTGCATAAAGCTCGAAGAACGACCTTACGTCAGCAATTCTTTACGTATTTTATAGTCAGCATTTGGAATAGACTCCCTTCCGATGCTGTTAGTGCGGACTCAGTCAACATGTTTAAAAATCGTCTTGACATTGGGAGAGACATCCTTCACAACTAAGAACTCCTCCTCAAGGAGTCGCAAACTCTTAACGGCCAAAGCTTCCAAGACCATGTTAATCCGCCTTCTTCTCTTCCGCTCTAACTACACAGTTTAATATTTTCAAGCTCCGCACACCAGCGGCTCTTAATTGTGCTTGCGTGCATTCATGATCGTCTCTTTGTCAGGGATTCTTTTCCCTCTTTACTCTTTTCTCCAGTCCTCTATATCCTACTAATATAATGGCAATAGCTCATAGAGGGCCGGAGCATGAGTTCAGGGGTCTCTTTGGTTCGTTTACTGCCGCCTTTCTAAACTAATCTAATCTTTATTGTATTTTTTCTAATATGGTACCTGAGGAAGATCGTGTGCAATGGTCGGAACGCTTTGGAACGAAGGCAGTAGCTCCCTTGGTTGCTGCCACCATCTTCACTGCACTGAACACATAACAGTTTTAAATATTCGCTATCTGGAAAAGTATAAGAAAGATAATCTAACGAAAGAGTATTACTTAATTCATAACCGTGTGCAAACAAGCAAGACACTAGTAAATTAATAAATAAGCAAATAAATAATGTTCGCAGACTTTTAGTATAATATAGATATGGTCAACTTTTTATTGTATAGACTAGATCGAGGACCCGCGCTGTCAAGAATGACAGTGAAGATTTTGTGATGACCTTCTTCACTGATCATACTTTCGTTATTACAACTACTAACCTAAATGCACCCTGCGATGAGCGTTTACGGCTTCGCAGCTGCTTAATATCGAAACTTTTTTTCTTTGACATGGAGAAAATTCATTGCTTTATGCAGGCTGGTCAGAAACGCTCAAAGTAATAGCTTCCATTGGGTATTGTGGTTACGGTACGATATCCTATATATAGGTTCAATGGTTTTTGCCTAGCAAAAGCTGTTTCATCGACCAATGAATAAAATTCGGAACAAAAACTGACGCAACGAAGTAATCTGTGCAAAGAAACTAACAATCAACATGCATGAGAGTACTAATGGAAGCTTCAGATATCTTCAGTACTGCGATTTCATCTTCGGCAATGCAAGAAGTGAATTCAGACTTAAGGTCGCCCGATACTGTACCATAGATTCGATGTATGGAGAAGGTAATACTCGGGCGAATCAGACTATGCCTGCAATATCTTCATTGTTCTAATTTCAATTGTCCCTGATTAAGATACATTTGTCATCAACTGCAATCTCGTCATTCTTCTACCAATCAATTTTCAATGATGCTGGACAGGATGACCACCTGGGCTAATTTCCACCTGTTTTGTTAAAGCGTGACAGAAAATAGATAAACTGATGAATAACAGATAAATAAATGAACAGATAAATACACATCGGTCTTTATAATACTGAACATGCAGTGTATATATATGGAGTATTGAAAATGTTGCTGAACGCCTGCCGAGGTTCATCATTTTTGGTTATTAAGGACAGGTAAATGCTTCAATTTATATTTGACTTAGTTTCGGCACACGTCGACTAAGTGCCTTCGTCAGGGTGGGTGAAAAAATAGTGCTGAGGAGCTATGACGGTGCAACCAGTATCCCTTTTTACATAATTCAAATCATATATGTGGGTACAGTAAGGTACATACATTAAAACAATTACCACTGTAGAGGCGTTCCATATAAAATATTGAAGAGATTGTCTAATTTCATAAAAACTTTCTTATTCAACAGAATTCATTTCATATCGAAATCCAAAGTTCTATCAAAATTAAACGTGTTCGTCTCCCGCGGTAGGTTTCGTCACAGAACACAGTCTTTCTTTCAACAATAATAAATGTACAGTTCCAGTCAAATATATATATATATATATAAATATAATCGTTTTTGTTTCCTCAGTGCCTTTTTCTATATAAATTATCATACAATAGATCCTCAGGAGGAGGAGGAGGAGGAGAGTACGTCTATAACAAAGCAACAATGTTGGAGATATTCTTGAGCTTCTATGTCTTTGTTTTGAATTGAGAGTCGTTTTAATGAAATTGTGATAGAGTTAATATTTAAATACCGTTTGAAAATTTTATCGTTGGCAATGGAATGGCAAGCCTCAATAACTTTTTTTATTTTTTCAGTTGTTGCACTGTGACAGTGCTTCAGTGTTGTCCTAAGCCATAATATATCCCGTATTTTTTTTGCAATGTTCGTTGTCTTTAGATGCGAAGCAGTTCTACTCAAAATTCTTTTTTTATGTTTTTTTCAGCCGACGTGCAACATCTTTGATAATATCTCCAATATAGGTCTCTTCACAATCATTGAAGGGAATTTTGTAGACGGCGTTCCTATTGTTTTTTTGTTGGTCTTCTATCTTTCAGATTACTTAACTATCTTTTCAAGGTTTTGATTGAGCTACTTGCCGTTGTAATGTTGAAAAGTTTCAAAATTCTTGACACTCTTTCTGTAGCTCCTCGTGAAGCTCCAGAGGTGAACGAATCTTCAGCTGGATTCACACTGTAGAATTTTGTTCCCCCTGAACTGCACGAAGCGTTCAAACGTCTTGTTACGGAGGTCGTTCCAAAAGTAATGCTTTCTATATTTTACATAAAAAAAAGTTTAAAAGCTACATAGACGGAAGCGGCACTACTAAAACGAACGATCTTTTGTGCACCAGAATTTATTTTTCGATTCAGTCGCTATCATTCTCAGGGTACTTTTACCAGCAATGAACGAGAGTCCTCACAAACATCAAGTCGGTGGTCTCTTTATTCCTGCGGGTGCATTCGTGGAACCCACGTAGTGCACTCTTAGCTGTATCCTAGGGATAACATCATCGTTTCCAGTACCCTGACGCCCACTTGCAGCTCTACACGCATTTCATCCACTGTTATAAGCCGATCGGTGCGGATGACTTGATCGAAGCACACTGTTCTTCGGTGTGGTGGATGTGCATTGGCGACCAGAGCGTACTTTGTCACTCGCATCTCTGTCACCACTCTGAAAGCGAGGAACACATCTTTAACTGTGTTGACATTAACTGCAATGGCTTCGTAAATGTTCACCAGATGCCATTGAATGTTGATTGGTACATTTTTTCTGCATTGAAAAATTAAGTGGCGCGTCTCTGCTTTTGAAACACGTCCACGACAGGGATTGCTTTCTTAGAGTGTCACACCGTCGATATGCAACGGAGAGATGAAATTTTCAAGTCAAGAGTACATAACTTCATTCATTATAAGAATGCAATTTGCAATCCCAACGCATCCCGTCGGGCGGAATAAAAAAAGCAAAGCTTTTTTAACGACCCTCGTACATCCTTTTTAACTCTATCGTATTTCGATCAAACCATTTGCTAAAATGTTAACAGCTATGTCAGCTAGCCTTCAGCAGTATTACTAGCAAAGTTTGGAATATCTCCAAAATTTTGAGTGAATTAGTACTGCAACTACTGCGAAGTTTTCCGCTATTCACGAGGAAATAACAAAACATTCAGAATCGCGACCGGCTGTAGCGAGACACCGCCTTAAAAAGCATGTATCGAATGTGATTCTACTTGCGTCGCTACGTCAAAGTGGAGCCACGTACTGACGTAAACATCTGTAGAACCTGGACAAAAACTGAAGTTTTAAAGCAAGAACATGTTGTTCTAATGTCGTCCCAAAAAACATGCCCGTTTTATTATCACATTTCATTATTTTTTATTTATTGTTGTGCGGTGTGGCAAACTGACCAAAGTGCCCCTTTATTTGCGTTCACTCGATAAGTGCTTCAGTGATAATATAAATACTTAAATATAAACTTTAAGCAACACTGACTTGTAAAAAGAAATTGCACTCGATGGTGCCGCAAGCTAAATTTATTTCTTAACATCAGTGAGTAGGAAAGCTCTGTGATACTAGATGTTTTCTTAAAAACTAGCAGTGATTCACTTTTAATGGGTCTGATGGATGGCAGAAATGATGTTCAAACCTGAAGTAGCATAACTTCGGTAGAAAGCCCGTTCAGACGATTGCCCTTAGCCCCTCGTTCCTATTGAATAATATCCGACTGTTTGGCCGTGCCCTATTCCTATTGAATAATATCCGACTGTTTGGCCGTGCCCTATTCCTATTGAATAATATCCGACTGTTTGGCCGTGCCCTATAGCCATCACATCGGTGTATACCCATTAAGACTTTGCTGATTTACTATAATACTAGCAGTAAATTAGTCAGCTGGCTTGGCAAATGTTAAAAGCACAGTTTGAAATGGCTCCTAAAATTTCGAATTACCTGAAATTGAGAAAGCCATGCACATTCTTGAGTTTCAACAGACACCGTAGAGTATTCGAACCCTGTGAAGGGTGACTATAAAGTCTATAAAATAAACAGACTAACGTATAAACTTCGCTTTAGCGATAATGAAGAACTTCCGAAATAATATTTATATCAGAAGTGGTAGTGTAACTCGCGGTGCAAATACAAGATGGCGCTGACGTTTGAAATATAACGGGCCTCATTTTAGTAGCGGTCACTTTACGGAAACAATCAGTATGGCGGGAGTCGCCGTGGAGTAAGGTTGTAGTGATGTGGCGCAGGCCTGTTCAGCCACCTTAGTGTGACAGCGTTTGATTCAGGAGATGAGAATTAGTGCGCATTTCAAGTCATACTTTAAGCGATAAAAAAAACTTTCAACCTATATTATACGGAAACTAGAATTTATCATCGTCAGCAATTAGAAAGACGATTGGAACGAACACTTTGAGAATTAATTAAGTGATGGACTAAAGAGTGAGCGGTATATTGTACCTGACTTAATTAGAGCCTGAGCCACTTAGACACGTCTCCACTTCTACCTCTGCATTAAAGTCGTAATTAGATCCCTTGTATTAATGATCAGTTCAAAAGATTCAGCTTACGAAATAACATTATATAATATTACTGACTGCAATAATTGAGCTAAATGAGACAAACCTTAGTGCGGTGTGATAAATCAATATATTAATTTACGCTGAAGCGTTTAAAATTAATGAGATGGACGTACTTCGTTACGTTAATGAAGCGATTGTACATTATTGACATTAAAACACGTGAGATTCATAATGTCATACATACCTACAAAGAGCAATATTATCTGAAATGTTTCCGATTAATTTTGTTGACGTATTTTGGCTAGGGTAGTTGAGCATTTAAAAACAACACCCTAATCGGTTGCCTTGCGAACATTAACTAAAATTCAATATTACAATTTAGTGCATGACTACCATGAAGCGGGAACAGGTTTGTACAGTACTTCCACCCTCCATGATGTATCGTTGAAGTACGGAGAGCTTTTTTTCTATTTTATGATGATTCCGTACAACACAGCAATCTTATACACATAGAACAAGGGTAATTGTTGGTGAAAACAAAACTGCAACTGTTTGTTGGGACTTGTGTTTTAAATCTTTTTTGTACATCTATACCTCTATATGGAAATATGTGAAACTCTGTTGTTACGTAGGTATTTTGCTTTATTTGTTTTATTCTCTCTAATTTCTTTTATTCCCTCTTCTTATTCTCTAATCCTCTTTCTTCATAGCTCAGATACTTTTAAGACAATGAATATGTAAGCTACGTAAACAGATACAAAACTTGTCGACTGGCTGGTGAAATAGGGTTGAAATTTTCAAAAAAGGAAACCACGCGTTTGCGTGGAGAATCATAACTTGCTGCCAACATCTATATGCCGAGGCCACCTATGTATTTGCGCGAGCATCCGGAGGCGAGGATGTACCGCTCACTCGTCTGCTTGAAATAGATTTAAACTCGGTAGCATAGATACGGTAATTTGAGCCACGCGGGAGCTGCACACCCATCCCCACATCCCATGGTCCCTACGACAGTATAGTGTGACTCCGGCATTAGAGAAAGGGTAACATAATGTGCGTTTTATGGCGGTGGGTCCACCTTTTTTGAAATATTACCTTTTTATTTCAATCCTTGCATGCCTGAACTAAGCATCTCATTTCTTCGGAGTATCAGCACTTTGTAATGTCCACAACAATGTCAGAATTCTAGGCCGCCCCAGCAGCTAAAATCATAAATCAGATATTTGGGCGATTAAAAATCCCGTTAGGGAAAATTGGCGGATATAAAACCTTAAATTGACTGCTCGCAATGTTGCGTAGTTTAACTAGGTTGCTATCTATGATACGATAGCTATCATTTTCAAATTACAACATTTGAACACTAAATGTACTATAAATAGTCCAATGTGTCATGTCTACTCCACTGAAGCACAGGCAGGGTCAAAGAAGACTACACCCCGTGTTTTTCTGTTAGCTTAAGGAAACTTTTAAACCTGAAACAGGGGAATTACCCAATTGCCGAACTAACCCTATTTCCGATCAAACATCATTATTTGATAGCTTTATTACACAAACCTATCAAATAATGACTGTTTGTTCGAAAATAGGGTTAGTTCGGCAATTGGGTAATTCTCCCTATTCATTACTGATTGAAAAATCCTGATACTTCTGAAATATGCATGAGTTAATCAATTAAAGCTCATCTGCAAGCATGATCACCTTATTGAAGATCATTTTAATTTCATAAACGTTACAGAACTTTTGTTCGATGTTTATGTGTACCACAGTACGAGCTTCATTTCGTAAAAGAATTACTTCAAACAAAAATTCAATTTTGAAAACGATTACAATGATTATTATATCAATAATCAAATTTACGGATAGACAAAAACATTTATGATACAAAACTGAATAATTACAAAAAAAATTAACACTTTACATTGGTGCCTCTGTTTTGTGAAGCAAGTTGAGTTCTTGTCTCCACAGAATCTGTCAATTTTCATTACGTGACATCAAGGGTCTGGCTTCAGCTGCTGACACTCACTTACGTCTGTTGAACCGACTTGTTACTTCAGCCAGCAAGCTGTGCGCTGATAATGATCTGGTAAACCTGTCCGACAGGTGAAGAGTGGCTGAGCTATGTTTGTTTTATAAGGTGTACAATAATGAGAGGCATTGGTTGTATTCTTCTCTCCCTGCCCTCAAAGTTTTTGGAAGAGAGACTCGTGCTGTGTGCGGAGCGCACTCTTTCACTTTGGAGGCTGTCAGATGTCGAACTAATCAGTTCTGTCGGTGCTTCGTGCCCTGGTCGGCTAAGGTTTGGAATTTGTTGCCGGCATCAGCTTTTGGTCGCATAGGCCTGCAGGCGTTTAAGTCAGTTGTTAATGGTTTTTTGCTGGATTTCCTTTAGCAGCGTTTTGGGATTCCCGGTGTTGCAAGATGCTTCATTTGGGTTGTATTACCTGTCAGTGGGAGCTCAAGCATGAAGTTTTAATAATAATACTAAGGGATTCGGTTGCAGTCGACTTAGTCGCTTTTCATAAGTCTTCTCTGGTGCGTGTTGCTTGCCATCCTCCTAAAGAGCCTGCTTTATAGGATTTACAATAATTCTCGATTGGGTTGAAATCGGGTGAAAATGGAGGCTACACTATCGAATTTTATCACTCAAGCCCTTCAATGACAGGAAAGCTTGCGTTTATTTTAGCGTGAGACGGGTTTTCTTGAAATGGACTATCAACCTGCGACGTTTCTGCAATGGAATATTTTAAAGATAAGAGAGCAAAATTTACTCAACAAGTCATCAGTAATCTGCGGAAGTCATTTTGCGCCATCAAACGTACGAAAACGTCCAGTTACTTCATTTCCAACTATTCCCGACCAAATTATTACCTCCGTCAAGGAGATTATGTTTTCTTCGGGTTTGTCTCTCTGTCTGTCACCAAGATCAGATTTCCACGAAATTTACAGGGAGTGTTAGGTATGTTAGGAGGAACAGATGATTAACTTTTGGTGAAGATCCGTCCGTCCGTTTGTTTGTTGTTTTTCTGCCTCATTCTTCTCAATGCCGTAACTCAGAAAGTTATGGACGAATTTTTATGAAATTTACATGCGTAATTTATATGAGTTGTTAGGTTTGTCATGAAGACAAAACTACCAAATTTTTGTGATGATCAGTTGGTTTGTTCGTATGTTTGTTAGTAGCGCAATAACTCAGAAAGTTCTGAGTGAATCTTTATGAAACGTATAGGAATTGTTAGTAATGTCGAAAGACATGAATGATTGAATTTTGGTGCAGAGCGGTTGATTTGTTTCTATGTTTGAGTTGTGTTTGTCCTAATGTTTGTTGCGCAATATCTCAAAAAATTGTGAATGGATCTTTATGAAATTAACAGGAATTGTTGATAAATGTTAGAAGGCAAAATAGGTTAAATTTTTTATGCAGATCGGCTGATTCGTTTCTATGCTTGAGTTGTGTTGGTCATAATGCTTGTTGCGCAATAACTCAAAAAGTTTCGAATGGATCTTTATGAAATTTACAGGATTTGTTAATAATGTTAAAAGACAAAAATGGTTAAATTTTGGTACAGATCGGTTGGTTCGTTTGTATGTTTGACTTATTTTGTCATTATGTTTGTTAGAAGCATAATTCAAACAGTTATGAAAGGATCTTTAAAAAAATTGCAAAAACTGTTAATACTATTAAAAGGCTCAAACGATTAGATTTTGGAGTTGGTACAAAAGAAATAATGGTTTCAGAGGCAATTTGAATTTTTTATCCCCTTTGCTTTACTTGGCGGAGGTATGCGCTCTCAGAGTGCTCTAGTTTATGTATGTTTCCATGTGCTCTTGAGCCAATTGCAACCGTAATTTGTGCGTCAGCGAGTAAGTGGAGGTTTTTTCAAGTTTAACACTCTTACCCACATCCCATTGCAACCGACATCTTGTTGTTTTTGGCACATTTCGCAGATAAGCTGCAACTAAATTTTTTTTCAATCTCTGTCCTGGCTTTTTGAGCAGTTGCTTCCTCACTGAACGAAGGTCATGGGTAGTGACAGTTGTTAGGTCTCCACAATCCGATCGAATTTTTCTAGGCGATGGGTCTGCCAAATATCACTGCACAGTGTCAACATGGCGGCCGATGGAGAGTACCATCACTTCGAGAAAAATTCTATTAGCCGTATCTTTCACTATGAATAGTAGCTTTTCCAGCATCTGTAACCCTCTTGCGTCGACCCATTCCAACAAAATCTTTCAGCAGCTATTTTCGTGACACAACTGGAAATCACAATACGTGATATATCTCGTCAAAGACGACACCGACGACTACGAAAACTTGTGAAAATGTTGCCAAAAGAGCAGACCTCTAACACAAATATTACAAAAAAAATAATTAGTGAAGCAAATAGCGTGGCGCGGGTGTATTAAGCAGTAAATCTAAACGCGAACCTCCCTCTTACCGGTGACGTTACAATTGAATGAAGCTGTTTCACAAACGTTGCCGGTTAGGGTAACATTCTAGCGTAACAGGACGTCATGACAACGTCACTCTTCTTGCGATTGTAAAGCTGAGATGTTGGGTTCAATTTATTGTTTTAGTACTATAAGAATGGCCTGCCCAGTATCAGCGGTGGTTTAGGTGTCGCTGTTGTCTGCTACGACTTGGGCTTCATTGCTCTATGTTTGCTTGTGGTAACTGAATGTATTTAAAACGCGCAGTAGTGAAGCGAAAGCAGGGTTGTATTGGCGACCATATGGTGAGTATCCGTACCCAGAAGGCAGTGCTTGTCAGAGAGTCGCCACGTGAGGTTATGCTGTGCTGCCCGCTATGGAGTTCCGGAAAAATCTTGATAAATCTCAAATCAGTCGCTTCATTTCTCGTGACTGGTCCCTGTATGCACTCTCCTTCATCTTTCTTTGATATTTTCTCGTTTTTATTTTCAATTTCACGTGTCGGTCGGCGATGGAAGGCCAAATTTAACTATCCTGTTTTAGGCCCTCACCTTTTCTTAAGTTTCTTTTAGCTCGTTTCAAGTTTAGTAATAACAATACTAGTAATTCGTAGTACTCTAGAACTGTACTCCTATAGAATTACATATTCCACATACAACCTTCCAAGGTTCTCTGCCTCAGCATACTCTTGCAGCCCCTGAGGGTTCTTTAGTAAACCTTTGGAAACTTCCCTGCTGAAGAGCCTTTGACCCTTTTCCGACAAGTTACCATATGCGGTTACTCCCATGAAGATATTGCAACAAAAATATTACCAATCTTCCGGTAAAGTATAAAGGAGCTCCGGTAAACTTTTATCTTCAACCACCTTTGACTAGACGGACTCTACTTAAAAAAAGAAAGTGCTCCACTACCAGGCCTCGATCTCGAGTCATCTTTGGACCTGGTCTCTACCTATACCACTGAGCTATCGCCCTGTTGCTCCTGGTTCGATTAAATACGTTCATACCGATCTTAAAGAAATATATGCAGGCACTCGATTTACACTGGACCTTATTTCTGAATCCAGGTCTCTCTGCCCTGAAGAATTTCTTACCCTTTACCTTCATTGGTCTTCGGTCTTCTGCTGTGTTGGGTTTCCGGGCGACCGAAGCCCGCCGCTGGTGCGCCGCCCGCTTGATCCCGTGCGTCTGGATCGACAGGGTAGTAATGTAATTATTTGGTTCTCGTCGCGAGCCGCTCCCGAGGTCCGCCGACCTCTGTGCAGCCAAGGCTGCCTTGAAACATTGCATAGGTGGTGTTGGTCCAGCCCCGGACCACAAGACTCCGACCACTATGAAGAGGCGCCCACAGAGGCAACCCATCTAGCCAGACTACACTGCTAACACCACTCACGCAGTGGCGCTCAGTCCTGCTTTCTTATTAGAAATGTTTAGACGGGACCCTACTGGACATTCGCCCTCACTTTCAAATCGCGCAACAGACTGTACAGCATCTAATGAGTAGTCACCAATTGGAGGACTAATACGAGAAGTGCACCAGCTCCTTAGATTATCCGGAAATTATTACGCACTAGACGTATTAGCCCTCCAATTGCCCTGCACTTCATCCCCTAAGATCACACCACGACAATGCTGGGGCTTTACATCTGTGGGGTTGCCTGGAGTCCGCCATCGTCTACCTTCGGCAACAGGCTCTGTTCCACCAGACAGACTACGGCAGTCCAACAGCAGCAGTAATTCAGTTATGTTGTGCATCCTGAAGGTACAGCTAAGGCTATGCTACTGTAAAAGTTACTAAGTCTTTTCATTGTCTTTGTTTCTAAAATAGCAAAGTAAGAGTTGCATTCAGTTTTTATACTTCCTTAGTTTCATCAGCTGCACAGCCTCGCCGAATTGTCGCCTATGTTCATTAGCGCGTGACTGGTAAATGCACGCGTTTGCTTATGCTCGTATTTAATATACATATGTATGCACAAATACTTATTTTTCTCCCAAACTGTGATACATACTGTTTAGCAAGTCACCTATTATTTTTATTTACACAGTATGCGACTAGTACTTTCATTAAAAAGAAAAATAAGCACCGAGCTGCACCCTCAGCTAGTGTTTTAAAAACAGCTCTGGTCATACCCAGTAGAGAAATTGCACAAAAACTGATCCAAGCATAAGTCAGGGCGGGAATATTATATAATATTAATATCAGTGTGATTCTGCTACCCTATTCTCTACGATTCACCCCATACCCCGCACCTCCTCAGGGCATCCTAAGGGCAACAGGCCCTCTATCAATGAATAAAAAATCTACACTGCTAAAGTTTGGAACTTCCAATGGAAAGTTGCTATCGCATTTCTGAGAAGCGTATGCTATTATTATTGTTGCATTCATTGGAGGAGTGTTATTATGTTATGCGTGTAGGGTGTGTTATGACCATAATATTTGAGTTGCGGGTTATTTTGCTTATGATATTTTCAGAGGATATTGATTAGCGAAGCGACTGCCATGATGTTATTCGTGTATGGTGCGAAATGAGCACAATGCACGATTGCTTTGCATATATATAGAGTGTGTTAAATTCATAATATTACTCAGAGGATGATGTTCAGTTAGACTGTGATATGATCATCATATTTACTCCGAGTTTGTTGGTCCGCCACTCATAAGAGGTGTGTTATGATCTGGATATTTCTTTAAACTTAGTCATTTCTTTTTCATAAAGGTGTTTCGATTATAGGATTCGAATAAAGAGAATTCTATTTTTTTGCTTTAGGACGTTGCTTTGGGATTATAATGTTTGCTCAGGGGACGTGGATTTGCTAGACCTATATGGTGTATCATCATCATAATGTTTATTCAAAAGTGTTTCACTGTTCCTACAGGTAGGGTCTTTATTTGCAGAAAATATGTTGGGAGGATGTTGTGTAACTATTTATTTAGGATGAATTGTGACCGTTATCTTCATGAAATGTGCACTGGACCCAGATCAAAATATTTCTAGGAAAAACATATTTCTAAATCCATACTGAAGTTTCTTATTTAGCCTATATTTTCTGAAGTATAATAAGTATAACTGAAACCTTGACTTAGCAAAACTATATGCTGTAATTTTACCCATTTTTGTCATCCATATGCAACCTAATACGGTAAAACTAATTACTCTTTTGATCTTTCTATTTTCAGCCACATAACCAAAATCTGCACTTATAAAAAACTTGTGTAATTCATTCCTTTTTCGACTATGTTACTAAAATTGAGTAAATAAAATATATTACTAATTTATTTTCAGCTATATTACTAAAAACAAACCAATACGCCCTCATTTCATTTGCTATATGTTAATTCATGTTACAAAAGTCGCACAAAATAATAATGAATGTTCAGTTTTATTTTGAGCTGCAAGTGATTCCTGTTTGTTGGAACATATTTGCAGAAAATAATTTCTACCTGTGCAACTTCCCTTTTCTGGTCTGAAGAATAGCTATCTTTTTTTTCTTCTTCGTTGAATGTCTACTCAACGCGCGTATCGTCATCCATGTTACTGCTAAGAGATGCTTCCCAAGTCTTCACGCAGTGTTTGGATTCCAAATTTGGCAAATAGCAGTCCCTTTGCTGGTGATCAAATGAATACCCCCCATTGTATAACAATACCGATAGGGACAGAGAGGTCAACCAACAAGCAAGCTACAACAATCACTGTATTATTTTGCATTGGAATACTGCTTTAAGCCCACCAATAATACCCTGCTCCACCTAATTTTGACCATACACACGGAAATCTATTTATTAATTTATTGTTGGTAGCTACTCGTATGCTACTATGCCTACTCAAACAAAGTCTTTGTCGCTAATACAACTGTCACACTGCAGTATGACGCATTGCACGAATCGCAATCAATGCTACTCACAGTCCCTTTTTTTCTGCTTCGTCGATCGCAATGCAGGTACGTCATTGCAAGCGTGACTGAAAACAATGAGATGCTCAAACTTTCCCTTTGATCACTCCGTGTTAATCTGAGCTACACAACTTTTTTGATTGCTTTCATTTATCGCAAGTTTTTCACATAACGTTTAATAACAAGTGCAAACTTGCGGGTACAATTATTGTGCTCTGGTCCTCGAAACTAAATGGCTTCTTCAGACCGATTGACTATTACAAAGGCTGATAAGTGAAATAAGTACAATTGATTCCGGTTAATCTGTCAATATCGGGACCAGCTGATATGTCTGCAATAAGCGGCTGGTCATAAAAACCAAAGTTAAGAACTTTATGTAAGTTTGTGGCAAAATACTACTACTACAAAATACTACTAATAGGCACGTTTCTAATCACGCTGGTAAATTAACAAATAAAAGGAGAATACCAGATAGACGCAGAGGTCAGCGGTTACGTGCACTGTGGAGATAATTTGCTTCGGGCTCTCTCTTTAGTCGCTAACTGCGACCAAACAGGAGACACCTAGCATCGTGACTCCACACTCGTGAGGTGATGTTGTGCCACGTCACCTGGACTTCATCCGAAGACTCTCAAGGTACTCAAGGTAGATACTGTATAGGCAGACAATTCTTAATTCGACGTCTGAAAGACGTAATGAAAATAGAGAAGAAGCTGACGCCACCTGTTGGCAGTAAGAGCAGCACTGTGGCAACCTTTACGTTGTAAATGCCTCCCAACATAAAATATCACGCACTTAAATATTAATTACTTTTGAATATTTTAACCTTTGATTATAACCAAAATTGTCAAACATAAGCGGAACGTTGTCCACAATAAACCAAGCTACATACTATGCACATAATACATAGCGTTTGATCCCATCCCAGTAGAATTTGTCCCCGTATGCGGCGGGTCGTTTTAACTGGTGGCCCTATTAAGTGGCATCGACTAGATTTAATTACGGTGACCCTGTAATAGCGATAATATTTTGCGACACCACAGTGATTTCGGTCTTCGAAGCTTTCTACCGAAATTTCTGGTGACGTGATTTTCAAATCAGCATTGTGTGATATGATGGAAATTAAGTTTCTTAGCAGTAGGGTAAAACGAGAGCAACTTATACGACGTTAAGTGCTGACTTATCGTGATAAGAGTCAATTATTTGAGACATATAGAGCTGATAATGAAGTAACAAAGAATACCATCGATAGATATCAATAAGCATCAAATTATTTGAGTAACAGTTGTCAGGCACTGTAGAACTAATTACGAAAGTAAAAAAATGACAAAAGGCCTCATACTTCCGCCCGTTTATCTGCACAAACTTGGCAGTAAATGGTAGTAGATGTTCCCAAATGACAACTTTTGTTATTAAAAGATAACTTTTATACTATTTTATCAAGCTTGAAAGTAGCAATGAATAGTGACTTTCAAAATGAGGTTAAATCAAATAGCAACACGGGAAGTATCTCTCACATTGAGCTTCCTAAGATCGTTATCGTATGCATCTCATGAACGCATACCATTTAATTTGGACATTGTTACCTCCGCTAAGGAGTTTCTAGTTTTGCCAAGGTTTTTCTGTTATTCAGTCTGTCTGGTTGGTTCTCTTTTTGTCTGTTAGCAACATTTTTTGTCTGTAAGCAACATGACTCGAAACAGCTTGGCCGGATCCTTGTAACATTCATAGAAACCCTTACGGATGTCTCTAGAACCAGAGGATTAAATGTTGGTGATGATCCATCTCTCCCTTCCTCTGCTGTTGTCTCTAGAACCAGAGGATTAAATGTTGGTGATGATCCATCTCTCCCTTCCTCTGCTGAAGATAGTCAGGCTGCCTATGGCTCCTGCCGTGTTATGACTTTGGAGGATCTGTACATAATGTCCGTGGCTACCAAGCTATTTGATTATTTTGCTCTCGGTCGTGACTCTGAGTTTGCTGGGTTGTTTGAAGAACAGGAAGCAGTCCACCGATATGGCACTCGCTTCAGACTCGATGGTAACTTAAATTTGGCTCTACTTTTGAAATCTAAACGTCTGGTATCATTTTTCTACCAAACTATCAAATCTGGAATAATATCCCACCTGAAATTAAAACCTCAACTTCACTGGGTCAGTTTAATGTAGCATTAAAAAGCATATTTTCAACCTCAGCTAGTCCCATGGCTTATGTGCCTAATTCAATAGTGTATGTTATACCTTGCAACCCTCTGAGAGGTACCGAGGTTTGGCTGTATGGCTTGGAGTTTGGTTAGTTAGGTTCGCACGCCTTATGTCGTGCCCTGTGATGGCCGGGCCTTCGCTTATTTGATATGCGCCTACTTTATCTTCTTCTTCACCAGCGCTTCTGTTAGTGTTGGTTTTTTTTCTATTTCCATTTTCTTTCCCGTTTTCCTCTTTTTTCCTGACGTGATATTACGGTGCGCACGGGCGTTCTGTGGACCCGCACTGAGCATGGGTCTCACGGTTCTCCTCAGGTGCAGTGTGCACTGTCTCTCCTCTTCTTCTCCTTTGAACTTTCTTCAGTCCTTTCTGTGGCTGGAACCAATTACTTTAATACCATACGTTATGTTTTAGTCATCTGGAGTTGTGTACTGGTGCGCAATTGTTGCCCCTAATAGTCACATGACTAATTTAGTGGGTTTGAAACATTTTACCTGCTCTACGTGTGTAGTGATTTGCTTTTATCATTTTATCAGCCTTCTGTAAAGAAATTATTTCAATAAACTTTATTATTATCATTATTATTAATTGGGCCTTTGTTTGTGTGGCTCTTTGTCTGCTTGTCTGTTAACCTAGTAAAAGAACTCAAAAATTCATGGACAAATCTTCGCGAAATTTGCAGGAAATGCCGAGGTATGTCTCGTAGGACATTATTATATAGTTTTGTCTGCCATTTTGTCTTTTAGTACTGCGTTACTGGCGGAGGTCAGGGACCTCGGAGTGTTTGTCTACTCACTAGTGCTATTCTTACGGCAAATCGAGGCTTAGTTTGAGTTTCATTGGATTATCCCTACTATAACTACCGCACACAGTCATGGATATTACTAAAATTCCTGCTATCCGTACGAAAAGTGATGTTTAACACAGGACCTCTAGGGTTACATGCAGGATATATTTTTCGTGTTGATAAAGTGCAGAGTTCAACATGGGGTTACTTTGAGCAACGTGGAGTAACCTTAAGCAGTCGTTTTTTTTTTTCAATTTATATAAAAGGGACAGAGTTCCCATAGAAGTAGTACTCTTTCTATACTAATGTAATAAAAACTTCAAGGCACTCTTAACTTTTCTATAGTTTGAAAACCAGCTGATTTAAGTCGCCTCAGGTCGCCCAAAATAATCCTACTTGACGTTGCTGCTCGAGCATTGGGTCTCCATAGCAACGTGCTGATGGAAATTGATTTCCCTGCATGCTAGGTTACAAATGTGACGTCGTGATATATTAATATAAGATGTGGTATAAATACCATGCTAATATGATGCAATGCTAATATTACTCGTTACTGTCTTCACTTTGTTAAACGTTGCTGTTAACTGATATGTTAGTTTTATGTAATATTTATTTTTGTAAGTTATTTTCAATGCTACTTAGATGTTACAACATATGGATATATTTCGAGTAAATGTTCCACTAACGAGTTTTTAAAATAACATGTCGTTTAAGTAAAAAAATATTTTTAGTAACGGTTCGTTTGAATAACGAATTCTTTCGTGTTAATTATACGCCCCAATGCGGATATTTCAATCGAAAGATATAAAGCGATTGATTCAACTATTCTATAGTCAGAGCTATTGCACGTAGTAAGCATTTCGAAGTTTTCTAATCGGACTCTGAAGCTGCAAACCTCAGCGTGCTGTCGCACGGATGAAAATGGAGGATGGGCTAGGATGTTACCGGTACGGCGGCTTCTCCCAGCGTGTTCAGAAGGTCTCTTAAAAAGTGTACGGGAAGTAGAACCCACGTACGAAGATAAACATACTTCACAACTGTATAAGATACAAGAGATCCCTGAAGGCCACGGGGAAGTACGTCTTTGTACCGGAACAGTTGTGAACTATGTTCATCTTCGTACGTGGGTTCTACTTCCCGTACACTTTATAAGAGATCTTTTGAACACACTGGGAGAAGCTGCCGTACCGGTAACATCCTAGCCCATCCTCCATTTTCATCCGTGCGACAGCACGCTGAGGTTTGCTGCTCTAGAGTCCGATTAGAAAGCTTCGAAACGCTTACTACGTGCAATAGCTCTGACCTTAGAATAGTTGAATCACTTTATATCTTTAGACTGAAACCGATTTTAATTGACCCGAATAGTGCTCATCTACTTTTTATAGTTAGTCATTAGGTGTCTTGTATCCGTTGCTATAACTTGATGCCGGAGAGGTTAACCCTACCAATGAATGACCAAGAATTCAAACAAAAGTACAAAGACTTTATTCTAATGCAATACTAGCTTAATTCTTTCTGTGATATTTTGGACAATTCGTGCAATAATTA
>LQNS02277100.1:4670259-4691387 GCA_001587735.2 Parhyale hawaiensis
CTTCCATTGAAGAGCATTTTCGGAAAACTATAGTAAATTTGGTCGAGTGTGAGATAAGAAATGAACAGTACTACGCAATTGTTGTCTTTGCTTTGTATTAGGGGGCATCTGATTATTGTAGTTACTTATTTGGCCTGCCTAATATTGCATGTGATATTAAGACATTACTGACATATGAAGCCATGTGTTCCACAAGTGAGCAAATCACTTTAAAGGGCACGTTCTCTATGGTAAGGATATATTCTACTCTGTAGTTTGATATTTTTTATATGTGCGTATTAATTCTACTGTGTTTTTTACGTGAGCATGATTGTATGAGAACAAATAAAGGTGTTAAAGGTGTTAAAGGTGTCATATGTATTTTTAGCTATTAGTTTTTCATTTGTAATTGTAATATCTTTGTCTTTACTGGGTACTGATGATGGGCGAAGCCCGAAACGTTTACCTTTTATAATTCGATGTTCTTATTTCAATTGGTTTAAGTTATTTAGTAAATATGACTTTATCTTCCATAATTTGGGTTCTTATTTTTATTTTACGACTGCGTAATAAAGCAGACTGTCAATTCTTTGGATATTTCAAGTTACTAGTAATTTAGGTATCGTATCGTTCGAATAACAAACAAGCCTATTTCTGGAATTGCAAATACATCTAGTCATAAACCTTTCAGTTAACAGAGTCTCCAGTGCATGCTCGCTACAATTACTTTGCTGACTCGCACAAGTTAATTATTACAAACAGATTAACAGTTAAATTAATTAAAATATAGACTAGAGCTGGTCTTCATTTGAATTGCAATCTGTTAACATTTCTCTTATTTTACCTGGAACACAAAGTCGCAACTTCTTTCTGAAGATTTAAATCCAACTGGCAAATCGGATTATGAACTCGACTATTTTATCATTCCCTGCAACAGGTTTTGCCGCGCCCTTCTGTGAAGACGGAATCTTTAATATCTCAGGAGAGCTGAGACCGCACGCGGCCCCTAATGCTAACAATTATCAATGCAAAGCTTTTTACTATGTTAACGAAAATTACGAAAAAAGTAACGTTACTTTCTGTAGACGACGATCTCTGCTCTTTGGTCGGTGTGTGCGCGTGTAGGTGTAAGTGTGTGTGTAGGTGTATGCACCTCAGGGTAGCGCTGCCCTACCTGTGTCGTGGTCTGAGGTACGCTTTCTTGCCAAGGAAGTAACATCTTGTGACACTATGGATTGCAGCATCAGCGTTTAACAGACATTCGCAGTCCACAGTGAGGGCAATGGCCTAACCAGGTATGGGGACAGTCGGAGAGTGGCAACTGTCACTGACGCCATAATCATGTACAATTCATGGTTGTTGTTGTTGAGTTGCCTCCAAGAGGGCGGAGTTTGAACACCACCCTCTCTGACCGCATGAAGGAAATTAGTGTTGACGTTTTATCCTGCAGACAAGTACTGCAGGCCCAGGTCCACGTTACCACCTTAGTGGGGCCGCGCCACAATCAGACCATAGTCCTGAAGGGACAAAAAAAAGGGGAGGGTTTGAGTGAAGTGCAGTGGGCCACGCCGAACCCACACGACGGGAGGCGCCCCTGGACACGCTCGCGCCCCTCCCCCCGCGCTCTTCAGCAACCCACCAAGCAAGGCACGAGCCGCCGCTCCGACCCGACGCTGCCAGGTGCCCGGAACAGCAAGGCGCACCCCGCCAAAGACAGAGAAAGAAAGCAAGCGCGGACGCCCCCCACCGCGCCGACCCGGCACCACACTGCACCACTCCTTGCTGCATTTGGGGGAATTGCGGTCAATGCAGCAAGGTAGGTACCGTTGCTCCAGTTTAAGAGTTCCTTTAACCGGTAATTCGTTGTTCATTGCAAACGAGATCGGGAACCCTCCATTCCGAACATTATATTTAATGTTCGGGTAGTTCAAGGGTCCCGCCACTACAATTCATGGTCGACTGCAGCCGTGTATGTCCTTGCGTCTAGCGGCACTTGTCGGCAGCACGAACCCGTAAATTCATGGTCGACTGCAGCCGTGTATGTCCTTGCGTCTAGCGGCACTTGTCGGCAGCACGAACCCGTAAATATTGATTTTCCAGTTGGGGCGTGCCTTGTCTATTTGACTATGTCTGTATTTTATCCCGAGACTTAATAAAAGTAAAAACTCATCCACGGTAGTGTAGTGTATTCGATTATTTTCGTACTTTATGTAAAAATTCACAATGCATCAACTAAATGTCGTTTCTTCTACGGTAGTTACATTGTATATATATGCACTTTTTATTATAATTATTAAAGCTTCGCGCCAAGGCATTGAAAGATGTGAATAATCCAAATGAAGCACAGAGGAACACCAAAGCGCCCAAGGTGCTGCTATGAAGAAGAAGATAAGCGAAGAAGAATCCAGTTGAAGTTTCACTGCCGACTTGAACGCTTGCAGATCGACATGACTGAATAGGGATCCCGACAGGATTGCCACACCAGTACCATTCCTGGTAAGAAACACCGACCGAACTGAAGAGTCTGGCACCCAACCGAGCCTAAAGCAAAGGAATGGGCTACGGATACAGCTCGAGTGTTTCGTTCATAGATCCTTGGATCAAGAACAGAGGAAAGTAGCCATTAGTCCTCATTATTGACGATTTTATAAAACATGCATAGGTAATCAACTCCCAGTCTATGAAATAAGTCTAACAAATTATTCCGGGCACACAGCCGACTGGAAGAGCCAACAAGTCGGGCAAGCAAACGAACTCCAGACAGGGAAACAGTACTTTAACAAAAGCAGTAAAACAGCATAGAAACACCTCCAGAATACTCTAATGTCCCTAAACACAGCGTGAACCGTACGCAGGACCCCAATCTTACCAGAAGCACTTGAGACCAAATGCCTAATGAGCGCTTCAAACGTCATCTTCTCATCGAAAAGGACACCAAGTATCTCAAGAGAGCATGGCCTGTGCAGATTAGTGCCACCTATCTAGCGTGGGGGATGCGGAGGTAACCAAGTACGACACATCAAGTCTGTGTTTGAAGACCGAGCAACATCATTACTATGCAAGCTTGGAGCCAGATTCACCGTTACTAAGGCGGAATCATTGACTGGTACTAAATAGCAATACTGGAAGGCGAACGATAAATCACCCACGTGTGCTACTAAAGCAATAGCAGAAAATGATACAAAATGTGTGGAAATTTATACTGTGTTAAGTAAAATGAAAAGAAAAAATCACGGTCAGTGATGAATTTTGGTATTTGAAAAAGAATATTGATGAAAGATTGTAGCAATACGAAGGAGAAAAAATATTTTAAATATCTGCTTCAGTTGTGGCATTGTACGAAATGAGAATTCAGTAACTTTTTTGTAATTGTAGAGTAAGAAACGGTGAGGACTGCAATGGTCTTGATCATGATATTCATTTCTCTTTCGTGAACTAGAAGATGTAGTCTGACATTCTAGGAGGTACCAAGCCTATCAGCTATATTCGGCGGCGTGGTTTTCTCTCCATTCATATCAGTCAACTTAGAACTATTGATATTTATGTTTGAACTTAGATCTAATCACCCCATACCAAGTTCAAATGAGCTAGAAAAAAGCTATCTTATTACCTAACAGTAGTTTTAAAATTCTTGCCGAGAGAGGCAAAGTTTCGTGTTCATCAGAGCTTAGGTGTGACAGCTGAAGTAATGCCAGTAGTCATCCTCCGCTTCTTGAAGGACTTGCGAATATCGTGGTATGGAACCGTGCAGCGCTTCCATTTAAGTGGCCACGAAGCGCCACCAGGTAAAGGAAATTTGCGGAAAATGTCTGCTTCACTGATCGCAGCATCACACAACAAATCAAACATGCCTGATATTTATGACTACACCATTGAAAAATTAGTTCCTTACGTTTATATAGTTGCCTTGAGTGTCGTTCGACGATGTCCAGGAGGCGCAATTGAAGACGCCTCGTGTGTGTAGTGTCACGATGCTGAATTTTTCCCGTAGGGACTCAGATTGCTGCCGAAGGGAGAGCCAGCAGCGAATTATCTAAACGATGCGGTACACAAAACTTGTCTCCCCAGGCTACAGTCTTGTAAAATATCCAGAAAATTACACTAGGTGAATCGTGGTATTAAAATATAAACAACATACCCACAGAAGCTACGGACATTGGCGCCGCACAGTTGCGTCGAGGTACCCAGGATCGATCCCCACACCAGGCACAGTCTTTCGCAAGGCACTCGGCGTGCTGAATCAGCGCATTTGCTTTTGAGCATAGCTATAGTCGGGTACTTGCCCTAGGTTAGGGGGGGTGGCTGGTCGTTGAACCTTCCGTTTCGGCGCCATAGTTCTTAGCGACCAGTCGTTGGCTGCAGCTGCATTAACTCCTCTGGAGCCAGTTGGTCTATGTCTGCCGCACGAACCAGTGCGAGTGGATTTCCCAGTGGAGGGTGCCGCCAAAGTTGACTATACCTTTACTTTAATAAATGTCTGTTGATTGCATCGTTACAAAAGGTCCTAAAACCTTACAGTCGATGATCGTGAGATTGATAATCAGCAAAAAAGATCTTCTTCCGTTTGTTGCAACGTTCTAGAAGATTCTCAAAGCTAGACTTGATATTCGCATTGCCAAAATAAGTTCATTAGAAGTTCCGATGGCTGTAGCGTTGCAAAATATTCCAAATGTTGCGGTCGATAACAGCAGGGTTAGAAAAATAGGTTCTCCAAATCTCTCTCGATAATTGTACATGTCTCTGAAGATTCCAACTAACAAAATAACAGCGTTTGATAGTGGTCAAATTAGAAAATAAGCTAAATAACATGTCTTCCGATTGTTGCAGCGTTAGAAAAGAATCCACAATGTCCCTTCCGAACGACTATCATTGTGCCAGAAATATACGGGACCATAGAAGAAAATCAAAGACTTCCAGGGTTTCTATTCTGGAGAATTAACCACAGAGACAGAAAAATAAAGCACGCATTCTATTGGGGGAAAACCGACCAAATGGAGCAAGTAATCGGCGTTGTACTGCCCTGCGAGCGAAGCCGTCCCCGCTCCGCATCTTTGTTGCACAAAAATTGGTTTATGATGAACAATTATTTGTCAACAAGCCTTATTTAACAAAAGTGGTTTATGCGAGCAATTAGGCGTCAAGTTTATTCGATCAGCATGCAAATTTTCGGTATTGTTTTCATTTCTCACGGAAATTGAGTTCTGTGGAGAATTATTTGTCGATTTTGATGGGGTTGCACGGGATATTTCGCCGTTGTTTTCAATTCTGCACAAAAATTGCACATGAAAACTTTTCTTAAAAGTTTTAACCGGTTATTAGAGAAATTTTTCCGTTGGATCACCTATGAAATATCTCCGTTTTTGTTTCTTAATTCACTCATGTTATACATTTTCCTGAGCAGTAATATTCTTGAGCAGCCTGTCACAATATTTTATCAACTTAGGCCGGCTGCACATTAACAACTTTCGTTGTCGCTAGCAGCCTAGACGCAACTTAGCTTATCCGACTGCGCAGCCGTGGCCGTGACTTCAGCATGACGTCTATGAACATCGTGCTGTAATTCTTAAAATACCAATCGTTGTGAACACCAACCGCTCATAATTAAGAGCGATCGTTTAAAATTCAACATTGCCACCTGCTAGGGTGTAGAAGTTGCAGTAGCGACTGAAATATTTGAAAATTTTGAAGCTGCTAAATTTTGAGCAAGCTGAAGCCGTGCCGTAGCTACGTACACGGATAAGTTGAGTTGCCTCTAAACTCCTAGCGGCAACGAAAGTTGTTAGTGTGCAGCCGGCCTTACGTTTAAATTTTTGTTGCTGTCAATGTTTCCAAAAAATTCCTAGGGTAAGCCTTTTCTTTTCTTTTCTTTTTTTGTCAATTTTTAAAGGTTCGTATGTGAACTTTCCTTATTGTTTTCTAGTATTTAAATCATAAAATTGTCAGTGTTTCTCGATATACTCATTTTGCAACCGATGTTCGCGGTTATGCGTGTCTAATTCCAATATTTTATATCAAATATATATCCGTTCTTCTATAGATAATTGCCTTCTACTGCTCTATGCACTTCGCTTTCTTCATATATGTACCTTCATCCGAAGAAAAAAATGAGTAAAGCTGTGCCTAGGTTACGCCAGCAGCTAATTCAATATCCATTGTCGACTTTAACAAATTTCTACGCCCTCCCCAACAGCTAAAACCGTGAAAAATCAACTTCTGGGGCGGCCGAAAATTTAGAACACAAGTACCCTTATATATATTATCTCCAAATTACAGTAGAATCAGAAATTATTCAATAGATAGTGACCATCCAATAGAGCATGAAAATTTTATAATTGTAGACCAGTGCTCTGATTTTGACTTGCGTATATTAGAATCTATTTACATTCACAAATTTTAACCATCATTGAGCGATCAAGCTGCAGTTTTATTTATAGTAAAGTGATCTATTTCTTATAAGCTATGATAGGAAATTATTCTTTAGTATCTATGATACCACTTGGATAGTGATAAGTTCGGACATTTCTCAATATTCTAATGTCGTCGTCGCCTGAAGATGGTTTCAGTAGATATGGAAATCTTGCATCTATTCTAATAGAATAATGTTTTTCATCGTTCATTTTACGCAATGAAGAAAAAAAGTTAATTCCCCATTTGGCGATCTTCATTTCTGTCCAATTAATGTAAAACCTGCCTAACAAAACATTGCGATGCTGCTAATAATATACGGCACAGCTGTACTTTTATATCAGAACAGTATTCATCTTTCTGAAGAAATAGACTATTTAGGATAGGTCTAGAGTATTTATAAAACTCTGATTATCCTGGCTGTCACCAGGTACACAATCTTCGCTCCTAGAATACCCTCTCTCTCAAAAATGACAGCGAGGAATTTGTGAAGAATCTCTTTATTTACCATACCGGCCAGGCCCAAGCTTTTTCCAAAATGACTTCTAAATAACGCGATCTACCTTCACAATCTGTACACTCTGACGACAAGGAGTTATTTTGTTTCCGTTTCTTGATGGAAGCACGAAATAGTTTCTGTTGCGATGAACAGGAAGTTCAAAAGCGTCCTGCCAGAGGCTGTCGGACACATTCTGGCAGTTCAAGTAATAATTTTTTGATGGTGTATTTATGTTAAGTGGAATTTTAATAATATTGAAAAAGAGAACGAAAAGTCTCGGTGATGAAAATAATATTTTCAACAAGGCTGCACATATCATAATACTAAACATATTGGAGTTTTTGGAAAGTTTCTTTGTAATGCACTGAAAAAAAACACATTTTATATAAACATATATTAGTGTGCGCGTGTGCAGGCAGGAATCATGGCACACTAAGTTAAATGTGCTAGGAATGGCTGGTAGGCTGTATCGGGGGAAAGGCTTCAGCATTATGGCTAGGCAGAGCAACAGCCTATCGGGTGAAATATTTACTTTATTAGCTCTCTTCTACCAATAAACATAGTAAGACTACAATTAAGGCACTCTAATGTCGATTGTAGCATATAGTTTTGTGGTATAACACGCCACCAGAACTCATATATCAGCCACGTCGGAAAATGCTAGCTGGTGGCTAGCCCGGCGGACAACGACCTTCTTCCCTCTTTTTTATTAAACCTCCTTGCTGAGGCGTGTGCCACGCTTTCCAAGTAAGGAAGCTGACGTATCTATGATACGGGGTCTGCAATCGGGTGCAGAGAGTCTTAGGTGGCCCTGGTCAAGGAGGTTTAATAGAAAATAGGGAGCCAGAAGCCTCGTCCGTGAAGCTCAAGTTTCCGGTGTGGCTGTAGCTAGTCGTCGTATGCACCAATCGCATATTAGTACTTCAGTTTGTTTCTTCCGTGTCACTTCCACCAATGAGATTACTGTGTGTTCTTTACAGTCGCCGGGTTCTAGAGGCACTCACTTTCATTACCGCGTCACAGCCACACCAGAATGGTTGGAACGCTGGCTGGGCAAATCCAAAGCGGCAGGGCTCCCACCTCCCTATTAAAGCTCCTTGGCCCTGATGCAAAGAGGTCCGATAGAAGTCGGGAGCCCAGCCATATTTCGCTGTACTAGCCAAGGAACTTCTGTGTTCTTCGATGGCTACTCCCTTCCCACCAGCACAGGCTTTCAGCCATCCCTTTCCACCGATAACAGGCCCATCCGTTCCAGCAACCCCTCATCGCGTCAGCCAGACTTCAGCCTTGCCAGAAAAATCAGCTTCATATTTCTGTAGCCGTTTGTACCTCCTTCTTATTAAAACTCCTTGCCCTGGTGCAACTGGGCAAGACCTTTTAATTATGTGCGCCTGAGCTCTGCTGTATAAATCTATTGGAATCTGTATTGTTGTTCGCCACCGCAGGATTTCCGCAAATCCAGTTAGACGACAGCTGGTCTTAAAATATCTCACGTACTTCGAGCGTCAGTGTTTTATAACAAGTGCGGCTCTGACATGCCAAAATATGAGGGTTTTACAGATCTACCTAAATGGTCCTACCAAGCCGTAAAATTCTCACAGGTACAGCTAGTAACATAGTGTTACTTTACATCTGCAACACTTTGACACCGACACTCTATCCATGCCACTGATATATTTATTTGTTTTATCATTGTGACCAATTTGAAAAAGTAAAATAATAGTATCTGCATGCTAGCTAAACACAATTCGTTTTATTGATATATAGTGGTACACTTTCTTCTGTAGGGTGGTGCATAAGTTACACCCCTTTTAGAAATCAATTTGATAGAATAGATGCCGTATTTAGATAAACTTTAAGGTTTTCTCTATTGTTTGCTGCATCTATTCTGCCAGGTAGCATTTCTAAAATGGATGTAACTTATGCACCCCCCGTCATGCTATCGTAAACTTATATTGTAAATTGTAATAGTTTATCGTGACTTCGCCTTTCGCTTTGGCAGATATGAAAGGAATGTTATTAAAACAACGGTTCATCGCAGCTAAAAAGAAACAACATGCCGACGAAGAACAGTGACCCCAAGTGAAGTTTTTAGAACAAACTGTGTGGTAGCCCTATGTTTTCAGGTAAAGTAAGCATCGAAAACCTTGCTAGTGGATAGGAGATATTATAAATACTAAAATAACAGTGCGGTAGAAAAATTTGCAACGGAATAATTTTCTTAATTACTAAAAGTAAAGTTTTTTAAAAAATGTGCCGTGTTGCAGTATTTGTTTTATAACTGTACTTGAAAAGCTTCTAAACAATGGATATTCCTGTTTCAAAGTTATACTTAACTGCTAAAGAGATGGAAAACTAACTCACTTCTGAAAAAAGTCATGTCATTCTGCAATAAGATTTGGCAAGAAGATATCCATATGCAAGATATCGCTTAGTGCTACTATTCACTTGAAGTGCTTAAGAGCAGTAAAAGTAGTGAATGGTCTGAAACTGTTTGTTCATAATTAGTGTTCTTTTGCTCAAAATATAAGATCCTAATGGCTTTATGTATACAAGATTACAAGTGCATTGAGGAAATAAATTTAAGAAATTAACTTACTCGAAGCCTTCCTAGTTTAGCTCCTGTCATATCGTAATTAACAAATATAGGTTTATTATTGGTGATATTACAGATAATATTCTACATAATATGCTATTTGTATCTAAAATGCTATGAGACCACTGTAAAATAAGATCTCTAAACTACAATTATTTAATAGAGTAACTCGCCTATTAACTACAGCAAAAATTATATAGCATAAAGTGCAGCAATGAACTCATGAGCTCTGGATATGATCTGGAAAACTGTTGAAACTCAATCCGTCTATATAAAAGCTTACGGAAACCATGTTTATTAAAGAATCCTGATAAAAAAAATTAGCACGTTGATGGAAATGGTCATGAAGCGTTTGAAAAAATCTTGCTCATTTAGGAACATTTAGGAAACCCTTCACTTTTGATCCATGCGATTCAATTTCGCTTCCCATTTATTAAGTCAGTTTCCCTTTGTAATTAAGATAAAACGCTAATAATTTAAAAGAACATGCAAAAATTTCATCGGTTCAACATGAATTATTGAAATACAGGACAACTTTAAGGCAACGATGAAAACCATAAACTACCAGTACTTCATGAGATACCAAGGAAACCCTGGCTGCAAGTTAACGACTATGACAACTTTTTTCCATTAGTGAACAGCAAGATTATTGTAATTTATGAAGGACTATGAACGCCAGCCTAGTAAAGAAGAGCAACAAAACATTTGTTGTCTGCAAACATTTATGATATGAAAATATTCCTTGTTAGTAAACACTTTTGTCAAGTATCTGTTTGTGAACAATTGTGAAAACTGCATCATTTTACAGAAAAATCATGAAAGCTGTACCATTCTACGAAGAATTATAAAAGTCTCCGTTTATGAACAACTATAAAAATCTATGTTTTTGAGAACTACTATGGAAATTTTTCATGCTCATCAACGACTGTAAAATTCTCCATGTTAATGAACAACTAAGAAAAGTCCCTTTTTTGTGAACATTTATGAAAATTTCCCCCTATGTGAACATTTATAAAAACCTCCCGTCTTTGTGAACAACTATGTAAATCTTTTCCCTATGCCACCAAAGTTGTGAAAGCCTTTTTCTTCTTTGTGAACAGTACAAACCTTTCATGTTCTTCAACAGCTATGACAACTATTCCTTTAGTGAACTGTTGTGAAAATATTTTCTGTTAGTAAGCCACGGTGAAAACTTTTCACTCTTCTAGACAAATATGAAAACAATAAAACTCCCGGTGATACCAAAATCTCCAACGAAGATGTAAATAACTCAAGAAAACCTTGCCAGCTTGTGAACAAATAAATATGAAAACTATACAACTCCGGTGATACCAAAATCTCCAACGAAGATGTAAACAACCCAAGAAAACTTTCCCAGCTTGTGAACAAATAAATATGAAAACTATACAACTCCGGTGATACCAAAATCTCCAACGAAGATGTAAATAACCCAAGAAAACTTTCCCAACTTGTGAACAAATATGAAAACAAAACTCCGGTGATGGTAAACTCTCCAACGACGATGGAAATAACCCAAAGTTGATATGGCAACAACAACAGCGTCAGCAACACTCCTCGCAGCGTTGTGCTGCCTGCTGATGACAGGTAAGCTTTTTTCTTTCATTGTATTCACTTATCCACCAAGTTTTTTGTAAATTTTTCCATCTTTTCGGAAGATAAACTCTCCTTACTTTAGGTGTTAGGTAAAAGTAGCCCATGACGACATGTTTCAGCTTATGTAGCTGTCCGCCAAGTTAGTCCAAGCTTTTGAAATTTGTCATGTTAACAGAAGACTTGTACTATGTCACTTTACCTTAATTTTGGGTATTAGGTAAAAAAAACAGGCAACGTGTGATAGTTCAAAGTATTTAGTTGTTCCCCAAGTTCATACAAGTTTTTCAAGTTTATTCCTGATAACGCAAAACTCATAAGTAGGTATTTTACCAATATTCTAGTACTACATAGCAGACAGTAATATGAAAACGGGTGAGATGGTATCTTTCAATATACTGAGTTGTCTCCCAAGTTCGTTTACGACTCTATTTTCCCATTTCTTGAATATTGCGTAGAGTGTAGATAGAGTAATCGCTGCGTTATATGCTCCTGAAGTGCACTACAGGGATGGGACTGTAGTGTTGTGGGTGCTTTTAGCAATGCAGTGCATGGATTAACGACACTAATATATCATGCATTTGCAAAGACCTAGTGAATTGAGATGTACTATTTCAAACACAGTTTGTTGTACTATAGTGTGAGGGATCGAAATTTTACTCGGGCATCGAGCAATATCATTATTTAACCACACTATTAATGTGAATATTGTGCATTAAAGTCCATATAGGATCAGGCTATTACCTGGGTAATACTATTACCTGGGTATTGCAGAATATTGTTATTTAATCATACTATTAACGCGGATATGTACAATTAAGTGCACTAGTTCATACTATCATACGGCTGTTGTGTTGTATCGTATGTATGAAGGGTTGCACTGTTATATGGATGGTGAGCTACACCGTCTACGAAATACCTTCATTATAGGACGATCTCTCAATTGATTGTATGGAATTGCAGTGGTAATTGATCATGATGTTATGTGCAGCATAGCACATTCGAATGATTCATATTTTCATGGAGCACGCCATTTGAACTAGGGTCTTCCTACCAATCAACACTAAACCGAGTGCTTAAAGAAAAATATCCCTGTTTCTTTGAAAGCTAATATGTATCTACGATTAAAACATAAATATTTTATTCTGCTTGATGAGTGTTATTACAATAATTTCCCTGTGTAGTTGAGCATTTTTCAGTAATAGGTGTTAAATTAAGAGTGCTCAGAAAATAGATCAATGATCAAAGGTATAACATCTCGTGTTTTTAAGTATATACATAGACCGCAACAGTACTGACTCTTAGGTCTGACACTGGCGACAAAAGTCGGCAACGGAAAAATGGAATTTTATCAAGAGCTATTCTTTTCCCCCTATGATACTCTTCACTTTCTTCACCCTCGCACTAACAGCATTTTGAGTACACCAGAGAACGCATCAAGCCCCATTATGACAGCATTTTGAGTACATCAGAGAACGCATCACCCCCATTATGACAGCATTTTGAGTACACCAGAGAACGCATCAAGCCCCATTATGACAGCATTTTGAGTACACCAGAGAACGCATCACCCCCATTATGACAGCATTTGAGTACACCAGGAAAACCTCAGCCCACAATAACAGCATTTTGAGTACACAAGGAAAACCTCACCCCCACGATAACAGCATTTTGAGTACACCAGGAAACACCTCACCCCACAAAATCATTTCTCAGTAACCTAGAGAGCACTTCGTCGCCACAATAACACTATTTTGACATCACAAACGAACACTACACCACTGTTCCCACCTGTTTCATCGCTTTCGCCCCACGGCAACACCATTTTAAAAAAATAGCGAACAGTACCCCACTGTTCCCACCTACAGTATTCTCTCACCTCAGCCCTTCAGTACCAACATCTTGAAAACACCAGAGAACACTTCACTGCTATTCCCACCGAACACTCGGGTCCATTTGGCACCGCTCTGAGTCCTCACGTTCTCTTTTGATCAAGTTACGTTTGTTTGGCGATGTCGGCGTGTGACGCACAGCTGTACCAACTTTTGACGTCCCTAGATCCAATTTTCGATGTTGTACCAAAAGCCTTATAGAACAGTAAGCGTCCCGATATTCGCTGCTGCACTTCGTATCTTGCATGAATTTATGGAGATGCTGTCGCTATTCTGTGAAGGTAACTTTTTTGAACCTTTTATGCTCTTAATAAAACTGCTATTACTTTGAACGTCTACCTAGGATGAAAACTTTCAGCATTTCACAATGGAAATTCTTCTGTTATATGCATATGACGTTACGCCAATTTCTTGCCATATATAAGTTACTTTCAATTTCAGAACTCTTTCATTTGAAATATATATGCACTATATTATACAGTGGTAATATTGTTCCAGGGTGAAACCAATTTTTGGCCGCTTAGTGTCGGTGTATTTTTATATACTGTACTAAATAATTACCTCTGCCAAAGAGGTTACGTTTTCGTCGGGTCTGGCCTTCTTTCTGTCTTTCTGTCTGTCACCAAAATACCTCAAAAAGTTATGAACGGATTTTGATGAAATTTACAGGGATTGTCAGGTATGTTAGGAGGAATAGATGATTAATTATTGGTGAAGATCCGTTCATCCATTTGTTTGATTGTATTCCTCATTTTTCTCAATGCCATAACTCAAAAAGTTGTGGACGGATTTTTTTTTTAATTTATATGAGTTGTTGGCTATATTACAAAGAGTGAGTGACCAAATTTTTGTTATGATCTGTTCGTTCGTTCGTTCGTATGTTTGTTGCTGTGTTTGATTTTTTCTTTGTGAGTGCAATAACTCAAAAAGTTTTGATTGAATCTTTATGAAACTCACAGGAATTGTTAGTAATGTTAAAAAACATGGATGATTAAATTTTTGTGCAAATCGGATGATTAGTTTCTATGTTTCAGTTGTGTTTGCCATAATGTTTGTTACGCAATAATGCGAAAACTTTTGACGGCGTTGAATTTGCCTCCACCGCGGGTGATGGTCTTACGCCACGATGCGTTCGAGAAACTTTTGGCTGGATTTTTATGAAATTTACAGGAGTTATTTATAATGTTAAAAGGCAAAAATGGTTAAACTTTGGTACAGATCGGTTGATTTGTTTCTATGTGTTGAGTTGTGTTTGTTATAATGTTTGTTACGCAATAATTCAAAAAGTTCTGAATGGATCTTTATGAAATTTACGGGAGTTATTAATAATGTTAAAAGGCAAAAATTGTTCATTAGTGGTGTAGATCGATTGAGTCATTTCTATGTTTGTGTTGTGTTTGTCATAATGTTTGTTACGCAATAGCTCAAAAAGTTTTAAATGGATCTTTATGAAATTTGTAAGAGTTGTTGGTAATGTTAAAATATATATATGATTAAATTTTGGTGCAGATCCGTTGTTTCGTTTGTATTTTTGACTTATGTTTGTTATAATGTTTGTTAGCAGCATAACTCAAACAATTATGAAAGGATCTGGAAAAAAATTACAGAAACAATTAATGCTATAAAAAGGCACAAATGAATAGATTTTGAAGTTGGTACAAAAGAAATCATGGTTTCAGAGCCACTTTGAATTTTTCGTTACCGTTGCCTTACTTGGCGGAGGTATGTGCTCTCAGAGTGCTCTAGTTTTCGTATGGAACTTTCACCATATCTAAGCGGAGGTTTACCATGAATAATTTATATAAAGCATCTAAAAGACACAACCGCACTTTCAAGCACCAAAATTCTGCGTGTTTGTGTCCGTGCTGTACATATGCATGGTAAAAAACGCATGTCACTTCAAAACTTAGGGTTTTTTTTTTTGCTTATCTTGGTTACCGTACAAAATCCAGCTGTCGACCCTCCCACTCACTACTTTTTGAGCTGTTCCAGTTAACTCGATGGAACATTTTTCACTGCTGATCAAAAAATTCCTCAAAAATAAAAGCCGCGGTTCAAATTAGCGAACATTCGCCGCCCTTGTTGCTATTTGAGAGAACGCTCAGTCTATGCAAATGCGTATTAGAGCATTTTCCAGGAGCCCTTTTCCAGTCACAAGCGATGTTTTTGACCAAAAAAGCGTTCGAGGAGAACGCGCCGGACCCGCTTCAGCAGTTGCAGAGAGTCAGAGCGTCATTTTAGTTCTTTTTTTTTTTTTTTCTTGCTACGTCAAAGCCAGTAGCCACAATCCAAGTAAAAAATCAATCTAAATTTAGCCTATGCTAGGTTTTGGAGCAGAGTTTTCCGAAATTAAGGCTTTTCACTTTTTCGATCAAGCTGGTAATTTTGGGGAAAGAATTTAATAATTTCAACTTAGCTTCTCCAGCATGACGCTATTATCCTAAGCGTTTTACATTATTTTGCCCTGTAATAATTTCGGTTTTACTGAGTAATTTGAGATGGAAGAAAATAGATGAAGCTGTGAACAGGCTCAGTAATTGAAGTCAGTTTTAAACTGTTGCTCACGGACTAGCAATCAAACTTAGAATTGTTTTTTTTTACACTTCATATGTATGATATGCGTTTGAAGTCATGAATGAAAACTAACACTTATGTTTTGTGGTATTCCACAGATAAAGGAAGACATAAACGGTCAACTCTCCAGCATTTTCCGAAAAAAAAACTAACCATGACGTCACGGTTGTCATTTACTGGTATACGTCCCAAATTCCAGAACAAGATACGAGACATGAGAATATTCGCTGGTGGCGCACATTGGCTTCAATATTTGGAACGAAGCAAAACACTCAGCCCTGAAGATTTCTAGTTAATACCCTTACAATGTATGATCCTCAGAGTCGTATGCAACTTTTTTAATTCATATATTATTGTGCTACGCTGTTGCAACATTTTTCTAGCTAAATGAAGCGTGGTCCATAGATCATGGCAACAATACAGAGGCTCAGTGAAGCAAGAATTAATTATGACGTCAGAGGAATCTCCAAACCAGCTGAGGTGCGCTTTGATATTGCGCGTCTTTGTCTCCCTCAGGCAGTCGTATCTCCTCATGTTCCAACCAGCTGTTTATGTTTGTGCGCGATTGACGCTACTAACTGCTTTAAAATAATAACAAAATTTCCCAACCAAGATTTCATAATAAAACTAATCAACGACAGCACTGAGTACACATGTACCACAGTAGTGTAATAATTGTTCCATGTTCAAACTTTAACGCTAAAGCAATTGTTACAACCACTGTACAAGAAAGAGGAAAATTCAGAACCCGCCTGTTAATGTGTACATGCTACCGGCCAGTCGGCAGCTGTTTTAGTTAATTTTGTCAGTATTGTACTCTATCTTTGAAAAAATTACAATGCTAAACCTTGTCGAACAATGGATGCCTATCCAACTAGAGCACTCTGAGAGGGCACACCTCCGCCAAGAAGGGAAACGATAACGGAAACTTCAAATTTGCTCTGAAACTACTAGTGGGCCCGTGCGTGAAAAAATTCACGCAATAACCTATACGTTTGCTTTATGCCTCTAGGCCGGTGCGGAATCTCCTCTTCTCTTATTTGCTTCTTAATTTTCTGCTTTTCTTCATTGATCCTTTGTCGTGCTGTCATCCTTAGGTCTTCTATATAGACAGGCAGAAGTAGCATCTTGAGCAAAACACTGCATCAAACTTAAGCAAAATGGCAAAATGATACCGTGTTTCCACCTCAAATATCTGTTTCATTTGAGGTGCTCAAACTTTGACCTATGAAGAGAAAACTGCTTCGTCAGAGGAAAACAGTAAGCTAAAAGAAATAATTATCTACTGCCAGTGAAAACTTATGTTTCGTCGGTTTGGTTGACAATTGCCTCAAAGTGGGAAGAATAGCTCGTGCAATCATCTGTGGGAAGAAACTACGAATTAAGAAGCATGAGAGTGCCAACGGAAGCTTCAGATATCTTCAGTGCTACGATTTTAACTTCGGCAATGCAAAAAGTGCATTCAGACATAAAGTCGCCCTATACTTTGCCGTAGATTCGATGTATGGAGAAGCTAATACTCGTACAAATCAGACTAAGCCTGCGATATCTTCATTGTTGGAATTTCAACTGTCCCTGCTTAAGATACGTTTACCATCTTCTGCAACCCGGCCTATTTTCTGCCGATCACTAGCAATGAAACTTGAGAGGACAACCAGAGCCTCCAACCTGGGCTAAGTTCCGCCTCTCTTTTCCGTTAAGAGCGTGACACCGAACATATAAATAAATACATAAATTTATATATTTATAAACACATGACAGTCATTCTTATTCTTATTAGTATTAAATGATTTTCTTTGTATCAACACCAAAGTCTAACCATTTGTGCCTTTTGATCGTATTAACAGTTTTCGTAATTTCCTTGAAGATCGGTTCTTAGCTTTTTGAGTTATGCTGCCCACAATCGTTATTACGAACATGCCTAAGTCAAACACACTATCCGACCAACAGGTCATTAATAAATATGGTCTATTATGTGTTTTAGCATCGCAATAAATTCCTATAAATTTTATAAAGATCCATCCCTAAAGTTTTGAGTTACTGTGCTAACAAGAATAAAATCTAATACGGCAAAAAAAAAAGCGAACGAATAAATCATCACTAAGATTTTGTTATTTACTTTTCGTAATATACCAAACAACTCATGTGCAATTCATGCAAATCCGTCCCCAATTTTTTGAGTTATGGTACTAAGGAAAAAATAGGTCGACAAAGAAACAAACAAGTGAACGGATTTTCATCGCAAGTTCATCATCTGCTACTGTTAACATGGCCAACAATCCCTGAATGTTTCGTAAAAATATAACAGACAAACGAGACGTAAACACAACCTCCTTGACGGAGGTAATTACCAGAGGTGGGCGTAGCGGCGCTACAGTAGCGCCACTACAAACTGTGTAGCGGTAGCACCGCTACATTTTTAGCTTGTAGCGGTACCGCCGCTACATATTTGCTGTAGCGCTAGCATATGTAGCGCCGCTACTTTTTAGCGCTACTTTACTATTCATACCGTTACTTTACTTTTATACAAACAGAGTAACAAAGATGCTAAAATAACACTTAATTTATGGTAAAAAGTCTCGGTCAGGTGAAAATAGGACTGATATTTACCCTTTCACCCGGTAAAGTTGATACATATGATATGTATTTCTCCATAGACTCAATCTAAAAATCACAACCATTTTTGGGGAAATCTTATTTTTTGAGATATTTGACTTTGAAATTCTATTTTTCTCCCATCTACCAGTGAGAAAAAAATTCGGTGAAGAATTTTCACTAGGACACGTTTGAACACTTTTACAAGAATGATATTTTCCTCGCAAATGTTTTGCTTTCGAGATATTTGACTTTAGAGTTCCCATTGTATTCTTGTGGGAGAAAATACCCGGCGATGGCACTGGGGGTTAGAAAGCCTTTTTTATAGGTTTTTAGGTTAGTTTAACTGAGTTTAGATTATTGTGGAGCCGCCGGGTAGTTTCTCCCATAAGAAAACAATGGTAGCAACAAAGTCAAATATCTCGAAAACTAAGCGTTTGTGAGCAAAATGTCATTCATTTAAAGCGTCTTAAAATGTGTCCTATTACCATATATGGCATCAAATATCGAAAATTCTCGACCAAATTTTCTTCTTCAGTGGTAGATGGGGTATAATAGAACATCGCTTGCAGAGCCATATAATATGGTCGGTGTCTTTAGATAACGTTTCTCACGTTTCTGCTTGCTTTAAATTGTCATTTACTGCATAGCAATGGATATATTTAAAGGGTGTTCCACTTAGACAGACTGAAGTTAGCAGTATATAAAACAGTGTTATTGGCGAAAATTTATTGATATCTCTATTGGATCATGTTATGTGATTCATGACAATTATGTGTGAAAGATAATCATATTATGTGATTCTTGTCAATTATGTGTGAAAGATAATCATATTATGTGATTCTTGTCAATTATGTGTGAAAGATAATCATATTCTGTGATTCTTGTCAATTATGTGTGAAAGATAATCATATTCTGTGATTCTTGTCAATTATGTGTGAAAGTTAATATCGCCAAAATGTCGGCCGAGGCTTCGGCGGCACACCTCCAATCGATGATCAAAATTTTTGATGACTTCATTGCATAGCTGGTCTTCGATCTCACCAATATGCCTTATTATTTCTTGATTCAGCTACTGGCTACTCTCTTTAGATGACTCTTTAGATGACTCCAAAGAAAAAAATCTAAAGGCTTCAAGTCGCACGATCGTGGTGGTCAACTGACATCGCTATTTCGAGAACATTGTTGCACTGGCTGTGTGGCGCCGTCCTGTTTGAACCATGAATTTTCAACATCCATAGCATTAAACTCAGGCCGTGAAAAGTTGGTTATCATGACCCGGTATCCTTCGCCTGTCACCGTAACAGAATTCCCGGAGGTCAACCATACGGTGACATCAAACATTTTGACCATCGAGGGGTGTCGCCTAAATCTCGGCCAACATTTTGGCGATATTAACTTTCACACATAATTAACAAGAACACATAATATGATTATCTTTCACACATAATTTACATGAATCACATAATATGATCCAATAGAGAAACCAAAGAATTTTCACCAATAACACTGTTTTATATGCTGTTAACTTCGGTCCGTCTTAATGGAACACCCTTTTATTAAAATAACATCCGCAAAAGAAGTAACTCTAATAGAAGTTGAAACTGATGCAGTTGAAACCAGAACGCCTCGGTGGCGTAAGACCATCACCCGCGGTAGGGGGCAAATTCAATGAATGAAGTCTTTTTTGATGAACGAGGGTAGCCCCATTCCTTCCCAGAGATTAGCTCTTCAATAATAACATGGGAAAAAATAGAACGCCCCGTTCTCCAGTTAATCTGCCGCGGTGGAAGCAAATTCGCCGCGGAGGAGAAAATTCAACGCCGTCTTTTGTTATGGCCANTTTGATGAACGAGGGTAGGGCACAGCCCCATTCCTTCCCAGAGATTAGCTCTTCAATAATAACATGGGAAAAAATAGAACGCCCCGTTCTCCAGTTAATCTGCCGCGGTGGAAGCAAATTCGCCGCGGAGGAGAAAATTCAACGCCGTCCTTTGTTTTGGCCAGCTATTTCTTGTTTCTTGGCATGAGTCACCAAACTCCCTGGAAAAAATTTTGAAGATTGCTTAACTCCTTCGACCACTTATTGGGTCGACAGACAATTCTATATACTTAAATCTTGGGCCATACAACGATCCAAGCACTGAATTGCAAGTCTATAACGCCCTCACACAATGCAAATGTGCAAGTCCCGGCCATGATGGTATACACTACAAGATGCTGCACCATTCAGCGGTTCGAGCACTCGTGACAATATACAACAAAATATGGACAACGCACGTCTATCCGGAACAATGGCGCCTCGCCACTGTACTAGCTTCTATAAAACCAGAAAACTTCCCACGGAACCAAGTAATTACCGTCCTATTGCGTTGGCCAGCTGCCCCGGAAAAATCTTCGAGAAAATCGTGAACACCCGCCTGATAAAATATTTAAAAGCCAACCAGCACCTCTGCAACGTGCAAGATGTTTTTCGACAGTCCCGTAGCACCACCGATGCCATATTACGTATACAAAATTACATCATAGAGCACAAGACACCTAAGGATCACACTTCCTATGTCTTCTTCGATCTAAAAAAAAAATAACATACGACACAGCCTTCCGACGCGGAATACTCTTGCAACTGCACAAAATAGGCATAAGAGGCAACATGGCCTATAACTTGCAGCAATTCTTGAGCATGCGATGTTTCAGGGTCAGGGTGGGGCAGGCCTTCTCCCCTGAGATGACGCGGAATGAAGGGGTCCCGCAGGGAAGCATAATTAGCTGTACCCTATTCCTACTAGCAATGAACGACATCATAGCAGACATTCCTTTATTTGTGCACGGGTCACTATACGTAGATGACCTGATGCTATACTCCTCCTCGAGACATCTGGAAGTTCTACATCGACGACTGAAGCGAGCCATTGGACGTGTTTGTGACTTGGCGACCGACCATGGCTTCGCCTTTTCTGCTGCCAAGACCTCTGTC
>LQNS02277100.1:4692704-4721434 GCA_001587735.2 Parhyale hawaiensis
TCTTCTCGCTGAGAGCGGCGAACCCTGCCTGCAGCAGCGCAGGGCGCAACTCACCTATCAGTACCTAGCCCGCTTAGAACAAGTCCACAATCCCCGGCCTGGAACAGTGTGTGCCAAGACCGGGTAGAGGGAGCAAACTTTCCGTATACAATTCCCTCCTCTAATGACTACGAATCCCTCTCCTTCATAGCGGAAATCGAGCCCTTAAAGGTGGCCCGTGTCCTGTTCAGGGACAAGCCAACCTGGCGCATACCAGTTTGAACTTTTTGCCCCGGCACGCAGTATCCAAAAATGAAAGACTCCCATCCTCTCTTATTAGAAACTCTCTTCACGGATCACGTGAGAGAACAATATAGTGACTCTACCCACATCTACACCGACAGTTCTAAAACGGGAGACCGAGTTGGATGCGCAACCGCAGCGACTGATGAAACTAGAGCATGCCAGTAATTACCGGAGTCCTCTATTTTCACCGCCGAGCTGTTCGACATGTGCGGACGCTGCTCTTCATTAGCGACAGCGATGAGAACAACTTTACCATGTTCTCCGACTCACTGAGTGTAGTACAGGCCATTCGAACACACGACAGCATCCACCCCGTCATCAACCGAATAGTAACTACGATACAACAACAAGAGAATGGAAAGTCAGTATATATCTGGTGGGTGCTCGGACATGTTGACGTCACGGGCAATGAGCTCGCCGATGAGGAGTCTAGGCAGGTGGCCCTGTCAGATTTGCCCGCGGCAAACCGTGCAGTCCCCTGCCGAGACTATAAAGCACTAATCAAGTGAAACGTGCGCGAGCTATGGCAATCCCAGTGGCTGGCGCAGAGATATAATAAATATAAGAATAAAAAAAAGCGTCCGACAGTGGCACACGTCAAATGATGATGACCACCGAATGGACGTCTTACTGTGCCGACTGCGTATTGGGCACACGAGACTTACTCACGGCTATCTGCGGATGAGCCGGCCGCAACCCTACTGCGACGACTGCGTCTTACCTCTTACTGTCTTGCATTTAATGGCCGAGTGTCCCACTTTCTCTGACGAGCGGAGGGACTGCTATCCGGACCTGCATAGTCGTAATGCCGACTCACAAACTGTGATGAACCCATTACGATAAATGCTATCGTCAACTACGGCACTGCCCGTTTCTTTGTGAATTACAGATAGGTTCTAGATGTAAAATGAATATTGATGATGTTCTGCTTACTACTTTCTAATGTAAAATAAGACAAATTCCGCGCCCTAGCGGAGCACGAGCCTGTGGCTAAACACAGGAATAATTCGCTGCTAGTGCCACTGAAGCGCTAGTGAACGTTTCTACTACTACTATACTGAAATCTTCAACGAAAACATTATCAGCTCTCTCACTTTGTTCGCGGGTGATATACTGAAGTAGAATTTCAAAGTGAATCAGTCACTCAAAGTGTTGAACAGTGCGATCCGTGGCAGTCTATATCCAAGATCATGAAGCGCAAAGTAAACAACGTAGTCTTTCGCGCTCAATTTTCTTTCCAGAATTCCTACTTCTTTCCTTCTACGCATACCAAAACGAGATTCTTCTGAATCTCTGTTTGTCTCATATCTTGCCGCCTAGGAAAGCACACATACTGATAAAAAATAAAGTGTATTTCCAAGACAACAAGGTTAATATTGGAATTTCATCGCATATTTAAAAAGTAGCGCTAATAGTAGCGGTGCTGCAGCGGTAGCGCCGCTACTTTTCAACTTTTATAGCGGTAGCGCCGCTCCATTTTTGCAGTAGCGCGCCCACCTCTGGTCATTATCCCCTCCAGTCTACCGATAGTCATTTGCCGTTTTCAGTAATTTCTGTGTTTTGATTCTCTCTGAAATAAATATAGCTAGAGGTGAAGATTATCGCTAAGGCAAGGTAGTACATCCGTATCTACTCTACAGATAATTATCAGTTCTTCGTATCTTCTCAATAAAAAATTAATGTAACTGTTTCCAAAAGTGCTCTTCAAGCTGGCTTAACGCGTAAGAGTGTAGTTAAACATCGGCTTTAATTATTGTGCAAACGTTGCTAAGATAAGCCAGGTATTTGGGCGCATTTAACTTATGCTTTAACTGGAAATGAGAAAGCGTACTTTATTTGAGCATGAAATTAGACAGTTAGCTAACTTGGACTTGAATCCATCTGAAACAATGAAGACAGATAAAGACCGTCGATAAGATTAGTTAACCGACAGTGGACGGACCCACAGCCCCAGTCCCAGAGGGCAGCTGGGACTTACGCTCCGACCCTCTATGAGCTAGTGCTGTATTGTATCAGATAATGTATATATATATGTTACAGGATGAAGAGAAAGAGTAGAATAAACGAATAACAAATGTGTTCATAGTTGGGTACGTATTTACTTTACCAGCAATGGTATTACTCTACTCTCAGAACAGTCATCAGCTGGTATTATTTCATCTATGGACTTTGAAACAGTAACAAAAATAGACGCGATGATTGTCATTGTAACAGGCACGTCTCCAACTACGGTACGCTCAGTGTCAGCCCATTATAGTCAAAGTATCCCTTATCTGCTGCACCTAGTTCGGAGGTCTAGCTGTGTTTCGGTGCATTTTTTTTTTTTTTTTTTTGGTAACAAAGGTCGGCAGTCAGTGAAATTGAAGGCCATTCTTGTTCATGTTTCACATTCGCTGCTCTCGCCTCACGAACAAGGCTTGAATTAAATTACTCTTGCAACAAATTCGTTTTAGATTGGCCGATGCATTCGAATGGTGAAAAAAATTGCTGTGCAAATTCCCCTAAATTGGACTACTTAATTTTAAGCGTGCGATAAAAACTACGGGTTTGGGTGCGGGACCTTCGAGTGGAAACATTACCCCCGAACTTTGTTTCCAGCTTTGAAAATTGCATAAGTTTACCATAAGCCAGCGTGAAAGAAAAAATGATGGCTTAATTGAAGGGAGAAAACGTGGCACATGGTGGAAGTTTACAATGTAGAAATTTGGAAGAGATACTATCAGCTTGAAGTCTGCAAGGGTAAAATCGCCAAAAAAAAATTTCCGTATTGAAAATTTTTAGCGGTTACCCAATAATAATATTGGATAGATACCTGATAAATGCCTATGATTTTGTGATAGACTATGAACAATGAGTATAGTGTGGACTAGCACCAAGAAAATATGGTATGGTGTGATCTTGACTGTGCTATTAAAAAGATCAGTTCGTATCAATATTATTATTTTAGCGCTCACTGTATGAAGATCTAGACGTTTGGGTGCAAAAACACAGTTTTAGAGTACTAATTGTGAGCTTGTAAATACCAAAGTGTAATAAACATGAGCTTAAAATAAAAAAGAGAAGCTGAAAAGAGCAAGTATGGTGTGCACGCATTCCGCTCCGTAACGTGCAAATTTTAAGCCAAATTAAATAACCAATAGTACGAATAATAATGAGTTCAAGACTGTTCCAAATAATTATGACCACTAGGATAAGAGAGTGAAATTGATTATGTCNTAAATTGGACTAGAATTAAAATTCGCACGCTATTTTTGATGCCCAAACCCACGCCCTGGAAGCTCACCTTTGTAATGGGGGCTTGAAACAAAGCAGCTTTGAAAATTGCATAAGTTTACCATAAGCCAGCGTGAAAGAAAAAATGATTTCTTAATTGAAGGGAGAAAACGTGGCACATGGTGGAAGTTTGCAATGTAGAAGTTTGGAAGAGATACTATCAGCTTGAAGTTTGCAAGGGTGAAATCGCCAAAAAATTCCGTATTGAAAATTTTTAGCGGTTACCCAATAATAATATTGGATAGAAGAAAGTATGGTATGGTATGATCTTGACTGTGCTATTAAGAAGATCAGTTCGTATCAATATTATTATTTTAGCGCTCACTCTATGAAGATCTAGACGTTTGGGTGCAAAAACACAGTTTTAGAGTAGTAATTGTGAGCTTGTAAATACTACAGTGTAATAAACATGAGCTTAAAATGAGAAAGAGAAGCTGAAAAGAGCAAGTATGGTATCAATAGGCTTGAAATAAAGAAAGCAAAATTAGTGTAGATTTGAAAAAGAAAGCGTTATAAATATAAGATTGAAGATGAGAAAGTAAAGTTAATATGGGTTTGAAATTTCAAAATGTTGCTAAAATGGACCTCAAGCACAGCAGTGTAGTAAACGAGGGCTTAAATTTCAAAAAGTTGTTATAAGGGGCTTTAATTACGAAAGTGTAAATAATATGGGGTCAAAGTTGTAAAAGTCCAGTTCAAATGGACTGCAACATGCAAGAGCGTCATGATTGTGATGTCAAAACGCAATCAAAAGCAGATTATAATATGTTGTTAAGATATGTGAAAGAAGTGAGCTTCAACTGGCGAAAGTGCAGATCATTTTGGGTTGTGATACGAATGTGTAACTATTATGATATTAGAATGTAAACTTATAAGATACGAAAACCTATCCTAAAAAAAAGTACTTCCCAATTCGAAAGGGTAATTTTATTAGTATTGAAATGCGAAACGCTCAATAATTGTAGGACTGAAAACAGGAAAGCGTTGTTATGGGTTTGAAATGCGACAACGTAACTAATAACTAAAATGTGCTTTGCGTGCAAGAGACTAGTTATTATGGGGTTGAAAATACGACATGGTTACAAATTTTGGATAAAAAAAAAAGCGGAATCATCGCACGTTTGAAATGTGATAGCGTAGTTAATACTCGTTACTATTAATATATTTTAAATATTAGCAGACGTTGCCAATGGAAAATTAGGGTGATTCTGAGAGCTTGGAATGCAACGCACAGTACGTATGGCAAATTCCCATTCCAAGCTGGAACACATGGACGAAAATTCGCATTTATATGGGCGAAGTCCCGCGTCAATTACAAACAGACTGATGCTGTGTAAATAGGAGCAACGCAACAATTCGTAACAATTCTCTCTGCATTTCAGTGCATAAATGTTAAATATGTATCGAATGTACGTTGTTTTTTTTTTTTTACTGAAATAAGAGCTAACTGTAAGGGCAGGTCAAAATTTTTAAACTAGTCACCGATAAATATGTTTTAACTTTCTGCCTTGTACTGGTCATCATCTGCATCTTTCTATTGCCGTATTGTGCGCAATTTCATTTTATTTAGGTTTTACTCTAAGCGTAATATTTTTCTTTGCTATTCTCGTCAATAGCAATTAATTCAATTTGTTCTATAATGCCCTATAATTTAATAGAGGCACAATCTACGGTGTAGCCTGCCGACGACAATCACTTACAGTAACAAATTTATTAAATCCCAAAAGTATGCACTCACACGTTATGTTATATTAGCGAGAGATTTATTTGTATCAACCCATCAAGAACTCGCCAGTACTATACTAACCCTTAGCAGTAAATTGTATGTTGTCAAAAACTATGATTTTCTACTCATACTATTTTCTCAAATAATGTTACTTGCGCTTTGGTAGTAAATATGGGCGTCCATGACTACAATGTACCTTACTGGCAATGCACCTTACTGACACCTAACAGTAAGATGCACCATACTACTACATGTGTGTGCATATATATGTATATATATAAATATATATGAGCATTTTATAGTATATTATTGAAAATTTTCAATTTCAGTCAACCTAATCAAATAAAGAAAACGAAACCACCCATGAAGTGTTATGAAAATTTCGTATTACATGCATGTATCCTACACCCTTGCAGCATTTTTACAATACCGTGACTTACATCAACCCAAGCAAAGACGCGCGTCGTCAACTCCGTAAGAAGTTTTAGCGTTTTGTATTAGAAGAGCATACTATGGGATCATGCAGTATATTTAAAACACTGAAACTTGCTTCAAATAAAAAACTAAAACAAAGAAGCTGCCTCACCTTTGGTAGCCAATTTTTTTTTTTTTTCGTCACCGACTTAGTTTTCTAATCGGGCACCACATTTTTTAAATAGTACAATAATTATTTGCCCCACAACTGCACAGTACGTGTAACATTGTGTTACCCTTAGTTCAGAAATAAAGAAAAACAGTCATATGTTGCATTTCTTTGTCGCACTGATGTTCTCAGAACTTGATGGTAGTACAATGATCGAACTTAGTCTATGCCACATAAGTACATGCGACACTAGAATGCCTCGTGGCGTAAGACCATCACCCGCGGTGGGGGCAAATTCAACTAAGCCCTTGTTAGCGACTAGCTCGCCTAATCCTAATTTTTCATATGGATGCTGAGTCCAGCTAGACTAGCTCCACGCTGACCGCCCCCCCCCCCAGATCTCTTAATAATAACATAGGAAAAATGATATGCCTCGTGGCGTAAGTCGATCTGCCGCGGTGGAGATAAATTTACCTCTGTGGTGGAAAATTCAACACCGTCATTTTTTATGGCCAGCTAGGTCTAGTCTTTGGCATGGGTCATATTTAGGTCAACCCACCAAACTCCCTACAAAAAATAATGAACGTTTCTCAAATCCTTCGACCACTTATGGGGTGGACAGACAAAGACAAATATACAAATATTTTTTTTTACTCAAATCTTTAACGAAAACATTATCACCTCTCTCACTTCGTTCACGGGTGATGAAGATTTGACATAAAGCACAGAAACGGCCATTGATTTTAGAAATGTCACCTGGATTTTATTGACCGTTATGTGGTACAATTCTGTGCCATTGCCATATGCATTGCAGTTATTTCTTGCAAACCACTAAGCTTAGTCTGTTATGCTTAGCTACAAGGTTCTCAAGACACACGGTTCTACTTAGCAAAGCTGCCTAAATTTTTTCATTATTGCAGTCATTGTCTACCTGGCAAGGTATACAACTTCTGCTGGTAAATGACTATGTCTTACAATCTTGCAATACGTTGTATTCTAATTCAAGTGTTATCAATCGAAACGGAGCCGAATAATGTCATCAAGAAAAACGAATTTCTATCAATTTGATGATTTTTTACAATCTTAAAATATCTTTGATTGGAACACACTTATGATCTGTCCAACGAAAAAGACTACAAAATTCCCCTCAAAAAAGAAATTATCATTCTTCACTGATTAACCTAACAACCGTGTTACCTATTTATTATCTATAGTAATCACTGTCCATCTAGCAGAAGTACTCTTACGCAGTCAGTAAAGCATTTATTATCTTCCTTATAATTTTGTAACTATTTTCCATTGTTACAAAATTATTGTCTACTACACCAAGGGAACACCGCATCACCCTCACTAGCTAGTGAATAAATGCAGGGCCTAGTAAATAACTCTGTTGCATAGTATTACATTAGCTACAATGACACCAGAATAGTTGCCGTCTACGCAACCCACAGAATACCTCACTACCCTCACTGCCCTCACTATTTCACTGGTGCACTACTTATTCATACCTGTGCTTTAAAATCTTGCATTAGCTTCCACTATAACACAATTATCATTTACTCAACCGAAAGAGTATCTCTTTACCCTCACTGTTCCACGAATGCAATATCTTCTTCATGTCTACGCCTTACATTCTTGCATCATATTCCACTATAATTTAATTGTGATTTACCCAACTTAGGGAGTACCTTGTGACCCTCACTCCGCTCCAAGATTTCAGTATCCCCTCAACTCTGCGCCGGAACTTGCAGATAGAGAGGGGAAACTTTCTTTGCCGATCATTCAACTTTGCAATGGCAGCTAATGGCGTGAACTCGGTAATGATTTGTTATGAGCTTCATGACTTGTTATGACCTTCATGATTTATGGTGCAATGTTCCGGGAACACTACACCTCGCACAACAACATGCCAACGGCGTCAACAGCAGTAGCAGAAATTTCGGAATAGGATCTGTTTACGGTGTTTATGCGTCCTTGAACCAGTTTCTTCCGATCCTACAAAAACCAAAACTTGTGCACGTTGATTTGTTTGTCAGTCGGTAATTATAGTATGTTTGTCGTTGACGTATATGTGTTTGTGCTTTGCTCTAAGTTACTATGTATGTATGATTGATTGTTTGTCTGTTGTTGACGCTAGGCTAAGGAATATCCTTACTTGACCTGCTCGCTAAACACGTTTAAGTTTCTATGCTTATGCGACTCGGTATTTTTAATGGCTTTGGCTAACACGAGGCATGACTGAAAATCTAGGAAAATAAGCGCAGTGAAAAAAAAAATTGGCCTATGTAAAAACACATAATGAAGTCAGTCGCTTGACATGCTAAAAACTAATATTGAACAAAAATTTCGTGATGAGATCATTAGCTTTACATTTTAAAAACTCTCAATGAACTACAATACGTAATGAAGTCAGTAGCCTATCGTGTTTAAAACTATCAATAAACAAAAATGACCGTTAACTAAACCCAAACTGGAAGAGCACTCCGAGACAGTAGACCTCCGCTGAGCTACAGAAAGCTACCGAAAACGTCACAATGTTCTAGGAACCAGGAGTTTATTTTATTTCATCATCAAAATGCAGCATTCATTCTTCGTGATATTTTCTTGAAGTTTCCGTGCATATCATGAAAATTTGTCCATAATTTTCTGAGTTATATCGGTAAAAGGTAGACACACAGAGTCAAGCAAATATAATGGGACTGATAGCTCATCATAAAAATTCATTTTTTGTTACTCGTGGTGTTCCCAACAGTTCCTGTAAATTTCATTAAGATCCGTTCATGACTGTATGAGATGTATTGTCAAGAACAAAATAGAAAACAAGCAAACAAACGCCGAATAGATCATCACTGAGAGTTAAACATATGTTCCTCTTAACATAACTACTTAAGGGTCTGTAAGTTTTATAAAAATGCGTTTTTAACATTTTGTCTTCTGTTAATGATAGAAAAACAGTCAAACGCCGGCAAATATATAACCTTGGCAAAGCTTCTAAGCTTGCTATGAGGGGTAAATGAAGAAACGCGAGAGAACCCTGAACTTGAACAAAATTTGGTGTGTACGTATCAACTTCCAGTGAGGAATATTGAGCGAAAATGAATAAAAAATATAAGATATAAGTAAAGGCGATATATACTGATTCTCACTATGTTTATAAAATTGCCCCATGAGGAACACTGGTGCGGAGGTACAACTGGGAACATAATAATAATAAGCACTAATGACCAAAATTTTTTTTAAAAATCCTAAGAGATGCAACAAGTTTATAATCAACAAAATTACGATGAAAAGAACAGCGCTGACATAAAACTCAGTTTACTACTAAAGAATAGTCTATTATCTAGCATTAGAAACGAGTCCTATTACAGCTCTTGTCTTATGTTTTTCATAATAAATGAAATTACCCAGTGAGAAACAACTACCACGGAGCAGTACTGACCATAAACGAAGAAAAGGTTAAGAATTTTGCCAGATTGACTAATAAATAAAATTACCCAACTATCAATTCTCCAGCACTACCATACGACTAGTAAGCAGTTTTTTCGAAGCAAATCTCGAAGATTTCACCAATCGTCTCTACTGTGGATCGCATCTTTGCTCTCCCGCTCCATTTGCACTCAATGCAAAACAGCGAAGCGAACGCCGGCCGCGCTGAAAGCCAAACAAACCTTTCTTGATTCTTCAAACAGATGCACGCGCGTCGGCGAGTGCCGGCTTCAAAGAAAGACTGAGCATTGCCCGGGCGTTCCATCGACGAGAGAATAATTGGCTGATGGATGAACGCTGGCATTCTTGGCGTGGAGTGAGCAGAGAGAGATCTGCCAAAGTGGGGCAGGGAAAAGCAATACATGCGCTGCTCTTACTTAGCAACGTAGAGATACTTGGAGCCCTGGACAGGGTTCATCCAAGATAAATCGGGGCCTCTGTATCATTGATACCGATCTAACAAAATTATTTGCGTGAATTGGAGCAGGCGGCCGGAGCTAAAGTACTATAGGCAGTTATCTAATTTACCGACATAGATGTACACTGAAAATAGTGTTGCCCAAAATCAAAGAAGGATAATAGCTGAAGGGAACACAGCCCCATATGACCGTACTGGAGAGGGATGTTGTTTTCTTTCGATTGCTGCTCCCTTCCCACTAATCAGAGTCTCCCAACGATCCCTTCCCACCAATCACAGTCTCCAAGCCATTTCTGCAGCCAATCATGGAGTCAGCCAGGCTTCAGCTTCGGGAAGAATTTTAGCTTCTAATCTCTGTAGCCGTTATTGCCTCCCTCCTTCTATCAAAACTCCTTGCCCAATACCGGCACACATTCCCGTGTCCCAACGGGCAGTACCTCCCTTGTGCGCTCGTGCCGTATTTGGATACGTTTGATTGATTTATAACTCACGGATACTTTTCATACATAACAAACATCGTTTGGTACAGGTGTAAGTTACACTTTAGCAATGATATATTTGCATAGCTACTAGAAACCAAAGATTTCGAGCTATAAGAGAACACAAGCGCAAGTATTTCCCGTTGGTGCAATAGACTCCGTGCTTATTTTAAGATAACACTTATTTCGGCGCACTATCGGTATAAGTATAAGGGAAGATGGCACAAGCCCTCGGCAGGGGGAGCAAAAAAAAAGGTTCGCAGTATCTTTCTGCAGTAGCATCCTGATTAGCTCAGTTCTGGTAGTCACTATAAGTACAAGAGACTCAATTGCGTTCCCCACACCGCATCAGTAGCAGTTTTCACAAGCACGAGCAGGTTGCGGCACCTGCTTAGAAACAATTATCGTTCAGGAGTCAGAACGGACACTTATGGAGCTTCGTATCTTGGATACCGAGGGCTATTTACGTCCAGTGCACAGAAAAATTGTAAAGCTAAAATTTTTCTCACTTGGACAGTATTTGCTGCTAATGCAAATGAAGAAGAGCACAAGTCGGCTGTTTGTACAGCTAATAGGGATATCAACATATATCTACGCCACCCATTCCAGCCAGAGTTAGCCAGCGTGCAAGCCAGCCAGCGCACCAGCCAGTTCATTAACTAAAAGGGGGCTCGCTGGTCAGTGACGCTTATATCCCATATATCGTCTTCCCCTATACTTCCTCCGAGTGTGTACTTGGAATCCGGCAGGGGTTAATCTAAGATAAATTCTGGTCTCTGTAACATGAGTACAGTAAGAAGATCATCAACTTTCCGGCGTGGTTGTGGCACATTCATGAAAGTCTGGCACCCGGCAACTGTAACAAACGAACGAACACACATTAATCTCATTGGTGGAAGTGACGCCGGAGAAACAAACAAACTGATGTACTTTGGTGCCGCACGGCGACTGGCTGCAGCCACGCCGGAAAAACAAGCCGGAAGCTTGAGCTTCACAGATGAGGCTCATGGTTCCCTCCTTTCTATTAAACCTCCTTAGTCATTCAAGATGTTCTCTTATTATGAGAACGGCACGTACTAAAGGGACATAAAACAGTAACGGGTAATTATAAGTCTTTTGAGAAAAAATATCATCGGCATCATGGAATGACGTCATCGCAGCCGACCAGGACATAAGGGAAGAAGCTCAGGCACCATTTTGTTATCATATTTAAGTCGGTGCAGCATTTAAGGTACTCAAAATTACTGTTAGCAGCTTTAATCAAATTGACTGAAAGATGCAGAAATAGAGCTTAATATGTTGATCGTTGTGTCGGAAACGTGGAAGTGACTGTCCACAGTACTGCAGCACAGTACTTCAGAAGTGTTTCAGTAATTATGCAAACACGGTATAGTATGTTATAGTTTCAGTTATAGTAAGCCACCTTTCAGAGCAAGTGATTAGACACTGAATTTCGTATTTCAGGTAATCCTCAACTACCTACTGGAGCAAAAATTTTGGTCCTCGTTCTTGGCTCCTGCAAAATCTATGGCGATAAGTCAGCTTGCATCTGTTCTGACATATTAACGACAGTGCTGACGTTCGTAAATTAGTCTTGGATCTTGAATTATTGTTGTCTGATTTTTTTTATTTATGTAAGCCCACCTTTGTTACTTTTTTGACTCGTCTTTAGAAGGGAATCCAGTTAGAATATAAGTTGCAATGTTCACTAGTAACTAATAATTTCAACTAAGCATCAACATAAAAGAAACATTTGAAGAAGGGAATTATAATAATGTAGACAAGGGAGTCTGACAAATAATTCAGTTGTGAAACACTAGCCAGTGTTTAAGTTACGTAATAGCTACGCGTTAGATGGCATCATCATCTACTATATAATAATTCACGTCGTGTTTTTATTTATTTATTTATTTATTTATTTATTTATATCTTTCCTGTCACGCTCTATGGGAATAAGATAGGAGAAAATTCAGATTTCATTCAAATGGCGAAAAAAAGTNAGCGGGGGTTTTCCTGAAGGGCTAACTTACTGCCGCCATTTATCGAACACATGCACCAGTCATTAATAACCCAATAGGCCGTCATTTACAATGACGGCTCGGGACACTAGTATATAACTAATAGATAACCGTTTACTTTTTCTAAACTGAAATGGTTAGCACATTGTAAATTCTGATGAATCTACAAATATTCAGGACACCTATTTTTAACCTTATATTAGAGATTGAATGAATATAAAGTTTCTGAAACTGAGCTTGACAGGGTGTTGCATAGAAACGCTTGGCTCCAATGACGTCAGAGCTTCAGCTCGCGAGCCCCCACCACCGGTTCCACCCAGTCTTTTAATCCTTGTCTAGCTTACCCGCTGCTGTTCTTATACCCTACGGAGGTACAGGCACCCGAAGGAGGCTGCATAAAAGAACATATCAGTTCACTCTCTCATGAATTTATTGACTATGGAAAAGTATCGTTTGATCAGTTGATGTATGATGCAAGCTGAAGTTAAAGACTTTGTGTTTAATTTCTAATTTCAAAATATATTAACGTGTTGTTTTATGAAAATGATTGGAATCGAAAGCTTGAAATAAAAGGAATTTACCCAAAGTATTTTTAATGCCTGTAATTTCAGCTCTCTTTATCAATGATACCAGCCTTTGGCTTAATAATTGCCAAACTGGGAATATGCAAGAAGTGCTCCATTCAAAATAGGCTCAGAGTAGCGCGAGCGTTCCATCGATGAGCAAATAATTGGCCGACAGATGAATGCTGGCACGCGCTGCGGGGCGTCGAGTGAACAGAAAGAATGTGCCTAAGTTGGGTCGAGAACAAACAACGAGCAGTACCGGCCCCTCGTCGTCCTACTTGACCCACAACTGCTGAAAGAAAAAAAAAAACGGTCTTTCACTTTTTAAATGGGGTTGTTCGTGAAATAATTGATGTTTTAAAGTGGACGTTTAATGGATAACTGAATATTTAGGGAACACGGTGAAGTTTTCACATGACGGAGAGCGTCACACTGAGGAAAAAAAAGGGGGAAAAGTCCCTGCCAAAGAGACGATCATGAATGCACGCAAGCACGATCAAGAGCCGCTGACTTGCCGAGCTTAGAGACGTCAAACTGTGTAGTTGGAGCGGGAGAGAGAAGGAGACGAATTAAGGTGGCTTCCAAAACTTTGGCCGTTGAGAGTTTGCTACTCCTGGAGGAGGAGTTCTTAGCTGTGGAGGATGTCTCTCCCAATGCAAGTCAAGACGATTTTTAAACGCGTTGACTGACTCCGCACTAACATCATCGGCGGGGAGTCTATTCCAAATGCTGGCTATGAAATACGGAAAGAACTGCTGACTTACGGTCGTTCTTCGAGCTTTATGCTTGGGTTTTTGACCGTTGTTTCTCAAGCGATCATTGATGTCTCGTTCATGGAGCACCGTTGTAGGTACGTTATAGTTAGTACGACCGTGTCACTTTCATCAATATTAGATAGGGGAAGTTAGCTTATCCTTGATACGACCAGCGAAGAAATAAACAGGAGAAGAGTAGAGTTAAAATTTAAACTGCTGCTACTACACCCAGATCTAAGGTAGAAGATTCACTGCCTGACTTGTAACATTTTATGAGCCTTCGTATGCATGAGGGCATCGTAATTGAGGAGCAATGCTTTTGTTCTGCAAATTTCCACGGGTTCCTTCAGTATTAGATAGGGAAAAATGAGAGTACACTAGATACGAGCCCGGTAGGAAACAAAACGGGTCAATTTTTTATTTATTACAATTTTTTTAAGCAGCAATTGCTCCGAGGTCATAAGTAGTAGATTTGCTGTCTGACTGGAGTCATATATTCACACTTCGTTTGCCTGATACGTCTCTGAGATATCAGGGAAGAGCATTGCTTTCATTCTGTGGAATTTCCACAGGTGTCATTGAGTAACTTGTAATTGTTGTATAGTGTGTGACTCATTTCGAGCCCAGGGTGGTTTATACCAGAGTCCTTTTTTATTGATTACCTCGTATTAAAATTACTACGCATTCAAATTTCAATCAAGATTTCCCAGTACAACTCAATTAAATTTTTCTCCAACTTTCTCGTATTCCGCATAACATAATGCTTATATTTTTCTGTCCCCTGAGGCTGTGGTATGTCTTATATTTGTATTATACCATCCACATAGTATTTCTATTAGCAATACAATAGTGTGATGACTACTACAAAATGTTTTTTCACTTCGACTTTAACTCTAAGAACTTTCCCTTCAGCCTCCGCGTCGCTCCGCATCTGGCGCATCTCGGTCCCTCCGCACGTGGTGGCGGGAGGAGAGGCGGAGCTGGAGTGCCAGTGGAGGTCAGAAGGACTGGAGGTCAATGGTGCCGGCCTCTACTCCCTCAAATGGTACCACGGCCTACATGAGTTCTACCGGTGGACACCCGCAGAAGCTGATCCTATGCAGGTAAGTAGCTGATCCTTTGCAGACAAGAACCTGATCCTATGCAGGTAAACAGCTGATCCTTTGCAAGCAAGAACCTGATCCTATACAGGTAAGCAGCTGATCCTTTGCAAGCAAGAACCTGATCCTATGCAGGTAAACAGCTGATCCTTTGCAAGCAAGAACCTGATCCTATGCAGGTAAACAGCTGATCCTTTGCAAGCAAGAACCTGATCCTATGCAGGTAAACAGCTGATCCTTTGCAAGCAAGAACCTGATCCTATACAGGTAAGCAGCTGATCCTTTGCAAGCAAGAACCTGATCCCATACAGGTAAACAGCTGGTCCTTTGCATACAAGAACCTGATGCTTTACAGGTAAGCAGCTGGTCCTTTGCAGACAAGAACCTGATCTTATGCAGGTAAGCAGCTGGTCCTTTGTAGACAAGAACCTGATCCTATACAGGTGCAGAACAAAACAGGTTCCTATACTATAATGTTATTCTATTTGCGGCGAGACTGAGAACACATTTCCCTGTCCTGACTTTGAGGCAATCTATACGTACGATTGTACGTACCTACCTATGTACGTGCCTACCAACCTTTTTGTGTCTCGCATTTATGACGCTGGAGGATGTTGGATGTCGAACTAATCATTTCGGTCGGTGCTTCGTGCCCTGGTCGGTTAAGGTTTGGATTTTGTTGCCGGCATCAGGTATCGCTCGTATTGGCGTGCAGGCGTTTAATTCAGCTATTAATGCTTTTTGCTGGATTTCCTTTACCAGCGTTTTGGGCTTCCCGGTGTTGCAAGGTGCTTCATTTGGGTTGTATTACCTGTCCGTGGGAGCTCAAGCGTGAAGTTTTAATAATAATAATAATAGTAGATGGTAGGAAATTAGAGATTTGATGACTTTGGGAAGCTGGCGCATCTATGATTCGGCGGGGTCAGTAATCTCTCGGCCATCGGGCAAGGTCCTTTTAGTTATGTTTATGCGCCTGAACTTTCAAGTATTAATCTTTGGGAACCTCTATATTCCAGGCTCTAGAAGGGTTTCTGTGTGTACATTTGTCTTTCACGACTCTACCATGCATTTTCCTATTCCATGTAATGAAGACATTAAAAAAACTTGATTAGAACTTTCGCAACTGGAGTACATTTTTGAGGGTGGGTTATAAATTGAGGGCTCATTGTTTTGAAACTTGCTCAGCATATGTATTTGTGAAAAAGAAACATATTTTTTCCTGCAACTTTTTTATTTAGGCCTTAGTTTTTTAGATAATGGGGTTATATATAAATATATGTGCATATTTTGGCAATTTCAAACGAATAGAACTCCATGAGTTTTGATGCTAGAATAAAAACAATGACAGTTTTGAAATCCTTGGAACATTCTTAACAAGTCTATAGAGCTAGAGTCTTCATTTTTGCCCTCATGATATTTTTTATCACAGCTGAATTCACCATTCTCTATTGCGTTGCGATCGCTTACTAAATTATAGGGAAAAAACATTTAAGGTATTGTTTTTAATCAACGCCGGTCTAAGCCAAACCCACTAGTCCGAACCCTCTAATCCTCCTCAACTTTCCCTTACGGTACTTGCACACTAGCCTTAGATCGAGTTTTTCACCTTAGCCTCGCCGGTTGAATCTAATTTTTTTTTTTTAAGTTACCGAGATTCTGTTACCTGTGAGGCGGCCGGCTCAATTACGCTCCGTAAAATCAAGTTTCCAGGCGTCTCAAGCGCAATGGAGTTGCTAGTAACGCCTGCAACACGATTCAAAGTTACAAAACCGGGGCTCCTGTCTGAGGCTTTGGACTGTCTTTGTTGTATTGCATGTCCACTCGAATGAACCCTAACTATATAATTTCAGTAAAGGTTACAACTCTTGTCTTGTAAACAATGAACGATTCCTTCCGCTTCGTAGGAATACTAGTATTTGCTACGTCCGTGAATCTGTGCAGAGCACACTATGTGCTAACGTATAATGTAAGCAAGAGTCAACTTAATTTATTTGCTAAACCTGTTAAGATCATCAAAGTCGCCTGAGTGGTATCCGTAATTTTCAGGAATGCAAACTCAGCTTTTGAAAGATTGGAATTCTCCTACTAAAAATGTAAAATTCTTAGACAGTAACGAAAACAGGTTTTTAATGTTTAAAAGCTACAAATGTAACATCACAATAGAACACTTCCATGCATAATTTATAGACACCAAGTGCATTGGGCACTATTCTGTCATTGCCACAATTTCATTCGACCTCATCGATTTACTACAGTGAACAGTAGTCCGGTGCAGAATTATCCCCAGGGCTTTAACTGTCCCGAACTTCAGACGAGGACGTTAGTTTCGCCACTGCGAATCGGTTTTCAGGTGTTCAACAGGACTAACTTTGAGACCGATGAAAAAATTCATTTTAAGTAGCATGACTGAGCTTTTGGCTGTCTCGAGTGTAAATGAATGAGGGCGCTGTCAATCGACCGGCAAAATTAATCGTTCGAGGCTTGTCTTATTCGGAACTTCAGACAGGTGAGCTAGTTTTGCTTTTGCGCTGACTTTCAATCGATTACCATTCACACTTCTTTAGACTCAAGCTTGCTCGGTAAAATAGAGGTCTCAGCCGGCTCAACGTAATCGGGTTGCATTTAGCCCTTGCAACACGATTCAACAGAGCAAAGCCAATACTCCTGACCAAAGTCGCAGACAAGTCAAGCAGCTAAGTTCTAATTTAGCCAGTCAGTCCATCGAAAAGTTAACGCCTGAAGCTCTATTCAACGGGCTGAAGCTAGTGCTCCTGTGTGGAGTTTTGGACATGCCAAGCCTATTGTACGATGAGAGTTAGTTTCACCAGCCGTTCGATGAAGCCAGTGGTTTCTTCTCAGCCGATATGACATCCTTTAAAACACAGTATGGATATAGAGTTTATTTGGTCAGTGGTGGCTTACAGATACTCTACAGTTTATTGGCGGCTGGACAACTCTGCCCCGCCCCTACCGCACTGCGCTCTCACAATTGCAGTCTGGCTACTGTCTGGCCCTGACCTCCTACAAGCACATGATCGACCTCGCCGCTGAGCTCACTCGGTCAGACAGGTGCACAAACAGTCTCCCATCCTGTTTCTTATAACGTACTTCTGACGACCCTCACCCCCGTGCATCTCGGAGAAGACCCCCTCGGCATCTTCATCTTCCTTGCTCCTCATCTATTCTTTAACTATTTACCTCTACTCTCTTATCCTCCATCAGAGTCTCCGAAGAACGGAGCTCGCAGTTAAGTACAACATCGCCACCACGGTTTATTCACACCAGTTTCAAGGCTACAATATTTTCCATAATTGAAAATCTTGCCATTTCAAAGCTGCATGGTGCTTATGTTGCTTCTCAAAGTTCATGTGATCAAGCAGATCGAGCGCACTTGGGGGAAAATTTTTCAAAACGGTCTAGAATTTACATACATTAGAAAATCGACGATGTCGTTTACAATGCCCTTCCCATACGAATAATTTTTTTTCGCTAGCTTAACTTCTCTCTCACATTTCAACCGAACTTTGATCGATACTTGCACGAAATTCACTAGCTCGACTGTGCCATTTAGGTCCAACTCCATCTAATCTGGACTACGCTCCATACTTTCATAAAATTCGCAACTTCTAATACACTACTCAAATCCAGCTCCGTTTCAACCACATATTACTAAATTGACAAAATTGACAAAAGTGTAAACCCAAGACCACCCGCGTTCCATAAAGCGATCGCAAATGTCCGTTCTCGCTCGCTCATGCAGCGAGAGAACTTTACAATTTTCTTGCAACTTGAACTCACCAAGACAGACATTCCCGTCGGTACGCGGGAAGACGTGCTGGTTTGTGGCACCGCTGTTCTCAGCGTACCGCGACTGTGCTATTCACGACCAGTGTCACCTTAACTGATTCACTGGCATGACTGCGTTAGTTACGTCCAGCTCCATCCACTTCATCCGAACTAAACTAGATATTTTCACGAATTTCTCTGGCTTGGCTCTGCTATTTACTTACACCCTTCTTCACCCGAACTAGATTCGATACTTTCACTAAATTCACTAGCTTGACTGTGTTACTTATACCTACGTCCAGCTCCACTTCACCCGAAACTAAGGTCGATACTTTCACTAAACTCACTACCTCGAGAACGCTATTTATGTCCAGCTACTGCTCAGGAATTACGCACGTAATGTCGATGCCAACATGCGCAGCAACAAACGAAGTTAAATTCAGAAGAAGTTCTGTGATGAAGGTTAAGCGAATCTTGCGCTCGCCGATGCTCAATTGTTGACAGCCTCGAAGTCCGGTCACGTACGCAGCAACTTCTAAACTTCTCTCGTTGTAACAAACTTCAATTAACGTCAGCAGTGTTCCTGCTAATGCTGCTTATATCATTGTTTTGTGACGGTTGTTTATGGTGGTATATAATGCCCATTGATTTTGTTAGAATATTGTATCTACCACCTGTTTGCCTCCGTCATACACACATGATCTTACACTTTAGCTATTGCTGTTTAAATCGTTGTTTTGTGACGGTTGTTTATAGCTGTAAATAATTTCAATGATTTTATTAGAATATTACTGCTTCTGTTTTGCTGCTGTCATACGAGCGTAATCTATACTCACGGTAATGCTACTCATATCATTGCTTGTAACGGTTGTTGGTAACAGTAAATAAGCATTACAGAGGTAATCGAATATGTTATACAATGCGATGCCATATCTATAGAATCTATTAAAAAGCTCAGATCGCTGTAAGTTGTTAGGTATGTTAAGAGGAACAGATAATTACCTTTTGGTGAAGATATGTCCATCCGTTTGTTTGTTTGTCTGTCTTATATTTCTCCATACCCTAACTCAAAAAGTTATTAATGGATTTTTATGAAAGTAACATGAGTTGTTAGGTATATAACAAAAAGTAAATGACCAAATTTTGGTAATGATCCGTTTGTTCGTTCGCTCGTTTGTCATTGCTTTTAATTTTATGCTTGTTAGCACAATAACTAAAAAAAAATAATGAATGGATCTTTATTAAATTTACAGGTGTTGTTAGTAATGTTAAAATATATAAATTATTGAATTTTGGTGCAGATCGGTTTGTTCATTTGTATGTTTGACACATGTTTGTCATAACGTTTGTTTGCAGCATAACTCTAAAAGTTATGGATGGATCTTCAAGAAAATTGCACAAGCTGTTATTACTATCAAAAGGCAATATTGATTAAATTTTGGAGTTTATACAAAGGAAATTATGGTTTCACAACCAATTTGAACTTTTTGCTACCGTTGCCTCGCTTGGCGGAGGTATGCGCTCTCAGAGTGCTCCAGTTTCCATTATAGTGTTCATCAGATTTCATCCTCAGTTGTCCGAGATAAATTCACTTTTCATAGGAATATTACTACATAGCTACTTTGTTTAGTGCATCAGTGATTCTAGTGGACGTTAAAAGGATTAAGGTGATAGCCAGTTCTACGTATAGGACATTCGTTCCGTGCAGTGCATTTATCGCAAATAAGTGTCGAAAGTTTTGACACCTTTGGCGCTGTTACGCAATCCTTTGCTCGCTGGCACGGTTGAAATTAACAATTCTTCTGATCCCCTCGCGTCAAAAATGTCACAGCGACCAGCAGAAATTATGAAATTGTACCTAAAACGGGGCGTTCAGGATACTAGACTTTAACAGCTAAAAGAATGAAAAAATCGTTGTCGTGTAGAAGCAAAACGTTGGGCTGCAGATGAAATATAAAACCAACTGCAGTAAGCCAAGGTTGGTTACAACTATTAAGAAAGTGTTTTGGTAGTAATGATGATATTTAAATAGAAGTAAAATGCGCTGCTCTAGAAAATTGGCATATCCCACCCTACGATAGGCTGCCTCGTTATTGCTACTTCGTTTATCAGTATAGTACTCTGGTAAAATTCATTTCGTTGGGGAGCAATTTTCGTAATCGCGTCAATGAAATAAAAATGCATCAGCTGAAGCTGAAAAACAATATTAAAATCATAATGAAATCGTTTCGGAGCAGAAAGAGGTTTACTTTGAAAAAAGTTTCATCTTTTGATCGTTAAAGTGTATATTGTGGATGAAAAATATAGATATTTTTCTCTTTTAAGGAAGAACTCTTACGGGAAAGGGTCTCTAAAGGAAAAAATATTTCTTCAACAGAGTGAGGGAAAATTTTTACTTGGACGAAATAAAAACTTATCTATGTCGCTGATGAAGCATTTCACATAATGTTTTTTTTTTTTTTCTAGTATGAAAAATAATTTCCTGATACTTTTCCCCCTAAGATCGTAGAGGAGAGAAAAGTATTGTAATAGCTAGCGATGTCATTTCGGCAATACTGATAATGAAAAAATTCTGACATTTCAACTCGGAAAACCAACTTTATCGACTGTCAGCCGATCAAAGTAAAGGGAACGTTACGTAAACGGCCCGTTTCCGATTATTTGATTGCGGTGACGGCCGTCCTGATAACGGCAGCTTCTGGTGCTAAGGAAAACTCAAGCAACTTACAGACATACAAAGCGGTAGCAAGAGTCAGTTAAGTCTGTATGAATATGATCGTATGGATATACAGCTAAATGAATTTTACCTTACAGTGAAGAATATAATAGTTAATGTGAGTTATTATACATATATATATTGGCGAGTATACCAGTGTCGTTAAAGAAGACGGTGATGGAATTATCAGAGGACTTGTTTATGAATCGTACTTATGGTACTATTTTATTCATGAAGAATAAAGCTCTGCAACTGTGTTCCAATTCTGCTGTACAGCGCAGTCCATCCATTCTCTTAGTGACATTCAAAGAAATAATCTTTATTATAGCAGAGACTCAAGCATTAATCAAGCTTTAATTGAAGCTCTATATCCTTGTTACACTATTGTAATACTTCAGTCGGTTTCTATTTTAAGCTAAAAGTGGTTCACGAAAAGCAGATTCTACAAGTAGTAGAAAACTTTCTGCGATGAATCCTTCTTGACCTTTTCCCCTGGTTGTAGTACTATTGTTCTCCAAAGAATATCTTTTCATTGGCTGAGTTCATCATCTACTCTATTTGCTCCTGGTGATTTCAGAGCAATTGAAAGCTTTGATGTGGCAATGAAATTGATGGAGATAAGATAGACTGAAGCATCAACTTTCGAATTGATCAAAGTAGATGTTGATGCAGTCACCACCGAGTAGATTGAAGAGAAAGTTCTCTTCGCGCGAAAAAAAAATCGATCATAATTTGCATTTCTTTACCCTCGTGAAATTCGGCATCTATTTCCTTTGGATAGTAGCAGTCCTTTACAGACGTATCCGTACGCCGGTTTATGTCATTCTAAATATCATAGTAAAATCATAGTTGCGAGCATGAGCGCTCCTACGTTTGTTCCTGCTGTTCCTTAGCCGTTGTATTTTAGACGGTCCTGTTCACTAGTACTACACTAGTGCACCATGGCTATTGGAAAGTTTAGCTGTACGAGTTTTTAACTAAGTGCGACAAAAAACGTATTTACCCCGGTAGATGTAATGGAGGAAAATTACACTTAACGGTGCGAGAAAATCTACGTCCTCTCCTATGTCATTTTCAGACAGCAATACTGGAAATACTATTGCTAAATGTTAGGAGATGCAAGGTCATGATCAGCTAACGTTTTAATGAATGTTTATTAAAAGATTTTTCATTTAAACCGTTAGGGGAACCATCGTTTCTTTTTCATTTTTATTTTTATCTATTTATTTATTTTTTTTAAGTTACTAGGTTACGTTAGGTATGTTTAGGTTAGGTTAGTTCATTTTAAGCTCATTACACTTAACCATTCATTAGTTATAACAACAGTCACCTAAACATCTTTTAAAATGAATTACATTTCATTAAAAATATACCTAAATCCCGATTTAAGATCAGTTACATATATATCGGCATCTATGCCGACTACGCTCAAGCCCCTCATAACTACATAACTACCTATTTGCATCCACATCCCATATGCTTGATAATGCTGGGAAAAAGTACAGACCCAAGAACGGTGCCTAGTGGTACCCCACTGAGTACTGAGTACCGGCGGTCTTCAAAACACTCTGTTCTTGACGATTACGCTCTGAGTTCTAATTATTGACAAAAATGTATAAAGCCACCGAAGACTTTTTCCATGGATACATATATGGAAAAGTTGTAGCTTTCGAATTCCGTGGTCTACTTTATTACAAGCTCTAGTAAAATCAAAGAATATTATGTCTGCGTTCTTTATTGACACTGTGCAGTGGCTATTATGGAATCTTAAGTTTCTAGAGTTGTGAAGTAATGGAACGTTGATGTCGAAAACCATGTTGTCTGGTGTGAGTGAGTAGGTTGTAACTCTCTAGATAGTGTACTATAGATATTTACAGAATACTTTTTTGCACGTAACCAGTAAGTGTTGTCATGTGTATAGATTAGTTATGTAGCTGGATCCGCACTATTTACAATTTTGGGGATTCGACTAAAGATTCGCGATTTTAGGTGTTCGGTATTACCCCGCCATCCAATGTTACGCCACATAAGGCGAAATGGATAAGAAATGCTTAGCTTAGGTTAAACATATTGAGGTTTTTTGGAGGAACCTTGTCTCGTCCTGAAGCACTGTTTCCGTCTAGTTCATCGATGACTATTCGAAGACAAGTTATGTTAATTCACAGGCTGTCAAGTAGTTACCAATTGCTTCTAATAATATAACTTCGGGGTAACTTGTTTTTTTCCTGAAAATTTACTGATATTGACGACTGGGTATTCGCTTATCTCTTCAACATCGTCAATCATCGATCCATCGATCCATTTTCGTCCAATAAGTGCCCAGTTTTGTTTTCACAGACTAGTAATTTTTTTATATATAAACGAAGAAGGACGTACTTTTTTCTTTCATCTGCTGGATGGTTCGTGCATCTTTTTCCTGTTTCTCCCCATCATGGCATTGCTAGTTTGTGTTCGATTTCTTCCAATTTACGCTGGCATTCAGTTCGTCAGTGCAATAACGTCGCTGCAATAAATACGATGACTATTGGTATTCTGAACAATCTCACTCATTCATCAATAAACCTTTGCGGTGTTTGTGGTGGTTGGTTTTGGGATATATCCTCCTACTTAACGGGAAGTACTTCACGTACTTTACCAATAAAGCTTTTACTAAGATTTCGTTCAATATTACTTCTCGAATAGTGTCATTTGGGTGAGTGTCAAACTTCACAGACTGCGAGCGTCCAAATTTTCTAAATTGATCTCTTTTTATAGTCATTTAATTTGTAAAGATTATTTATTTTATTCCGTCCATTACTCTTTAAGTCATTCACTTTATCGCTACTGAAATAGGTAGTGATATCAGTGAGTTTGTAATTAGATAAAACTGTATCGTAGAAGTTGATATACTTCACGAATTGGGAATTCTGTACAGAGAGGATTTCTAAAATGTTATCTTCTCTTGTTTGCCAAGGAATCATCAGCTCCGATGAGAGTTGATCCATTGCTTTAAATAAACATAGAGGGAGCGCTCAGCTTACGACAGTCTCGACCTGCGACATTTCATGGATAAGACGCAATCCTCCGTACGTCAGTAGAGAATTATCTTCAACCTACGACGATTGAACCGTGTATACGAACCTTGTGTGGGTGAACTAGTTTGTCTCATTGGCGCTGGGAATCTGCTTGCGTCAGGAACTATATTAGTTCCCGCCGGTACCCTCTAACTATGTTTTCATGTCCCAGAAGTGCCTTGCTGGGTCCCAGATTATGATTTTAATATACATACTGCATTAGCATGGGTAATTCAATGAATGACTTCGGTGTTTTTGTACTAAAAATCGTGTTGTGTCCTGTGATCCAAACGGATCTCCATCGTAAGCCCAGGTCGATACAGTAATTATTGTGCTATAATTCTTCGTAGTGCCTCTAATGCATATTGTGAGAGCCCGGTCTTCTTATTAAGTATAGTTCGCATAATTAATGTTGTCGTCGATTAACAAGGCCAAGAAGAGTTGTGCTATACCCACTTGGCGTGACTTACCGGAACTTCATGCAGGAGTGTTGCCTTCATAACATAAAGTGCTATTAATGATTAATTTATCTATCTGTGCATAAGCACAATGTCAAGTTCGTATTCATATTGCCGGCTATTGTATTCTTTGCTTGAAGTGAGCATTATTTTCAAATTCTACGTTCATTTATTTTCACGTTAACGCAAATGCTTTACCAATATCTTTTTATCATCGCTTAGTTGACTTTCTATGGGATTAGTCTTCAAAGGATCACTGTCCATTTGTATATTTTTTCACTTCATTACGGATGCTTTTCAAAAAAAATTTAATAATCAGAAAATCAATCCCCAAAGCATTATTCTATTTTCTTTTAAAAACACGCCGTCTGGCTGTATTTATTGCCTAAAGAAGGCTGTTCTCCAGCTACACTTTTGATCTTCAGTGAATTAACGCTCCAGATACACAGTCATTAAAAAACACGTCATATGTACGGATTTTCATTTCCACTTCAACAAGACTGCATTCCAGAAACACTTGTAATCATCACTGAATTAAGCCTCCTCAGATAAAGTCATTTAAAAATTACGCTTATGAGCCTAACTTTGTATCACTAACTCCTACAACAACTTTTTGACTCAGCGCGTCGGTGGTTGTTTTCAGAGATGCAAACCAGACTCGTAACTCAGAGCTGCTGACTCGCTAACTTCACAGTAAAGTGTATTTTATTTCGCCTCTTATTTTCCAGCGACCTTGCTTTCTATTTCGAAGTTAATTTACTGACTGCATCAAACGTTAGCACAAATGTTCATCTATTCCCCAAGGCCTCAAAAGTAGGATCAAAACATTTTTCCCGACTTTATCATAACTTTATTTTCGACTACTACTATCTGCTGTGTAAAATAATTACGAGATTGGATGTAGTTGCTGTTCATAAAATTGCATGAATTAGCACATAAACATGAATGAATTATATGTTCTTCATATTTTAATGAGCTTCAGAAGTCATGTAGTATTATTTACTACAACAGTTGAAGCTTATCTCATTCACTATGCGCGCTCACAACGAAACAATTTAATAACTAGAGCACTCTGAGAGCGCATATCTCCGCCAAGCGGAGCAACGGTAGCAAAAAATTCAAATTGGCTCTGAAACCATGATTTTCTTTTTATCAACTCCAAACTCTAATCATTCGTTTCTTTTGATAGTAATAACAGCTTGTGCAATTATCTTGAAGATCCATTCATAACTTTTTCAGTTATGCTACTAACAAACGTTATGACAAACATGAGTCAAACATACAAACGAATGAACCGATCTGCACCAAAATTTTATCATTTATGTCATTTAACATTACTAACAACCCCTATAAATTTCATAAAGATTCATTCATTATTTTTTTAGTTATTTCCCTAACAAGCATAAAATTAATAACAGTGACAAACGAACGAACAAACGGATCATCAAAAATATTTGGTCATTTACTCTTTGTGGTATACCTAACAATTCGTATGAATTTCATAAAAATGCGCCTATAACTTTTTGAGTTATGGTATTGAGAAAAATGAGGCAGACAAACAAACAAACAAACGAATAGACGAATCTTCGACAAAAGTTAATCAACTGTTCCTCTTAACATACCTAACAATTCCTGTAATTTTTGTCAAAATCCGTTCATAGCTTTTTGAGTTATCTTGGTGACAGACAAACACATAAAAACAGACAGACAAACAAACAGAAAGACAAACCCGACGGAAACATAATCTCCTTGGCGAAAGTAAAGATAAGCGCAATATTAATTATGCTACCGCGCCATCAAAAATGATGGCGATGTTTTTACGAAAGACGCCTTTTCCAAATTCATGCTTATGGTCCATATTTTTGCTAAGACTGCTGCTTTACATCTTCTGTTTTATTCTGCTATTTTACGTCGAATTTGATGAACACCACCAGTTACACAGGAATAAGCTACTGCTGTTTTCCCTCACTTTCTCCATCTCTCCCTTATCTTTGCTGCCTCTGCCTCACTCAAACTGGCCAGCTAAAACCCAATGATATGCCCCCTCTTCTGCACCTATGATACCGGCACAAAACGAATTCCACATTTCATGGTAAAAAATAAGGTGAAATTTCTCGCTTGTCATTGTTGTAGGGGGTATCTATTTGCGTTGCGTTTTCGGCATTGGATAGGAAAAAAATAATATATCTTCGAACAGATTTTAGATAACCAAAAGTCCGTCTTAAGCTGCTTCTTAGAGGTTACAGATGAACAGTGAGACTTGGAATATAGAGAGCGCTAGAACAATGGGGTCGTGAGCGACAGGTTTTCCAAAAAGTAGTTTTTTGCACCATCGGATAGTAGAGATTGGCACCTGTAGTTCAGTGAAGTCAGAAAGTCGTAAATCCGAGTAGAAATGGTCGAGAATCGTATGCAAAGTCGATAATTTTGTACCTTATTACGCCAGTGCATTGTCTCTAAGTTGCTCCCCTGTTTGTCTTAAAAAGTGTCGCTTACGCCCCTGTTGTTCTAGGGCCCTCAATTATTATATTCACAGTTCATGTGCATAAAACGGGTGCGAAGACATTCATGAAAAACAACATATTTTCTTTCTCTTTAATGCATTTCAACAGGTACAAGCTAGCAAACGCAATATATACACAGACATACGCTGCGCAACATCACATATCCCAATCAGAAATTCATAGGCATATATCGGCTGCCTATGGGTAAATAGTAAGTGGTTTCCGATAATATCGGATAAATGCCTACAAATTTCTGATGGGGATATTATGGATATAATGTAACTAGAACTGCACTCATAGAGCGCAGGTGTCCGCCAAGTAGATTAATTCTCAAAGACATAATTATAAAGGCATTGACAAATATACAAGCGGACATACCGGTCACCATCGAAATTTAATCATTTGTTCCTCCTTGTATTCCTAACTGTTTCTTTAAATTTCGTGAAGATCGGTCCGTAATTTTTTGACACGTATTACTAACAGGCGGAAAAGAGAAAGATCTAGAAATACGGAGAAACATAACTTCTTTGGTGGAGGTAATTCTGTTTATCGCCCACGAACGAAGTGAGAAAGGTAATAATATTTTCGTTGAAGATTTAAGTATATATATATATATATTTGTATATACATGCATGTCTGTCCACCCAAAAACAGGTAGAAGTTGAGTAATGTTCATTATTTTTTGCATGGAGGTTGATGGATTGACCTAGATGTGATCCATGCCAAAAGACTAAGATTAGTTGGGAATCAAAAATGACGGCGTTGAATTTACCTCCACCGCGGCAGATGGTCTTACACCACGAGGCATTCTATTTTCCTATGTTATTATTAAGAGTCGCATCCTCGAAGGGGGGGGGGGCGGTGCCCTAACCTTGTTGGGCAGAGCATCCATATGAGAAACTAGGACTACCTGCCCATCAAAAATGACCACGTTGAATTTGCCTCCCCCTCGGGTCATGGTCTTACTCCACGAGGCGTGTAGTTCATAGGTACATTTGGCAGGCTTTTTATTCTTACACAAAGTCATATATTGTAATACAAACTTTTGTAGCATTCTTTATATTCGATAATAGTTGTAATATAATACTGAGATATTATGAATGATACAAATCAATTTATAGTACATGCAGAGAGATCATTTTTTAATAAAACCTAAGTTGAATGAATAAAAATAAACTTTTCGACTTACAAAGTCATTATTAACATCTGTAAAGGACAAAAGTGAAGTTTATAAATTTCAGCTGACATTACTGTACAGAAAGTCTAAAAGTAATAATATAAATCTTGATTGATGCTGACAACAAAGATAAGAAAACATAAAAATTCACTAATTGCAGAGGATAAGAAGATTTCATGTCGTTGAGTTGTGGTTTCAGCCTATGTATAAAAAGAGATTCTAAAATACGCAATTCACATGGAGTGCTGGCTGTCCCTAAAACAGTAAAATCATCTAGGCGGACGGATTGATTGCACCTCTCAGCATGAGAACGTACGGACGACTGAGGAGGATTGCACAAGATATGA
>LQNS02277100.1:4721445-4732344 GCA_001587735.2 Parhyale hawaiensis
GTTGCGTTTCGCCATAGCGGCTACGGAAACTTCCTTCTCCCTTTTTGTGGTTCTGACTATTTTCTTTACATCTCGACAAGCTCTTATGTGACTGGACCTGTTCTCCTCTGTTGGATTACGCAAATCAATTTATAATACTCGCAGGGAGATAATTTTTAATAAAGCCTAAGTTGAATGAATAAAAATGAAAGTTTCGACTTATAAAGTCAATATTAACATCTGTAAAGAACAAAAGTGAAGTTTATGCATTTCAGCTAATATTAGTGCACAGAAAGTCTAAAAGTAATAATCTAAATCTTGATTGATGCTAACAACAAAGATAGGAAAAATTAAACATTTACTAATTGCAGAGGATAAGAAGATTGCATGTCGTTGAGTTATGGTTTCAGCCTATGTATAAAAAGAGATTCTAAAATACGCAATTCACATGGAGTGCTGGCTGTCCCTAACACAGTAAAATCATCTAGGCGGCCGGATTGATTGCACCTCTCAGCATGAGACTGAGGAGGATTGCTCAAGATATGATTGGTGCGAAGACTCCTGCCAGTATGCTGAGCCGCGCGAACACGCAGTGACCGAGTGGTCGAGCCCACGTATTCCGACGCACAATGTGCGCAACGGTGTTTATAAACGACAGAGCTAAGCATACCTTTAGGAATCCTATATTTGAACTTGAAATAAGAACCTAATTTAAAATTACTGACTAGAATAAATTTGAACTCGCATTGCATGAAACATCAGGAAAGCATTATTGAAAGTTCTCTTTTAAGTTTCTCAGATTGATTACCAAAGTGCGGTAAAGTGAAATAAACATTCTTTTTGGCCACCGTTGTAGTAACAGTTTGTGGACTATAAATGCGATCTAAAAATTTTCTACTGTGCGCCTCGATTAGTCTTATAGGGAAACCATTTCGAACAAAGTAGTTCTTAAGAAATAAAATTTTTGTGCGGATGGACGTGAAGTTGGAGCAATTCCTATATGCTGTGAGCAGGAGAGCCTTGATACCGGCACACGTGAACCGAAAACTGAAAAAAAACTAAACAAGCTGGTTCCCATTTCCGTAAACGTGCATTTTTTTCTGTATACAGAACATGAGAATTCTGAATTTTCCCTCTGAACCAAAATATCTAGATACGCTAAACTATTACTTCTTTCTGACTCCATTGTGAATTTGATTCTATTGTACTTAGAATTAAGGTAATCTAAAAATAATGCAGAGTGAGATGGGTAACGAAATACAAAAACGTATCATCAATATAGCGCCTATAAAACACTGGATTAAATTCTACTGGACAGTCATTGAGCAGGATGCCTTCGCAAAAACACATGAATATATTAGCAAAAGTTGATCCTAGTGGTAGACCCATTCCCAAGCCGTCTAGCTGTTGATACATTTTGCCATTAAAAAAAAAGAAACAACTAAGGACAGGATGTTCGACAAATATTTTAAAAGGCATTCGTGTCATACCTAAAACAGAGGTGGCATTAGCAAACGAGTAATTTAAACAAATGTCAAAAGTGTCATACCGGGGACATTCGTAAATACATTTTCTACATCAAAGGAAGCCATAGAGAGTGAATTCGCATTTTGCAGTTCATTGATTTCTGACGCAAATGATTGTGAATTATAAACAGTGTATTGACTGCATGTGAACGGGGCTAGTATCGGAACTAAAAATTTTGTCAACTTGAAACTGGGAGTGCGGTATGCTGCAAGTATCGGATGAAATGTAAAGCACTCACTTTAAAATTAGATTTTTGAATCTTAGGTAAGCCATATAAAATACCGGGACCGGAGCCAGATACCGTTAGTAATTTATAAGTTTTATCCGATAATCTGTTTATGTTCTTTAATTTACGAAGAAAGTTGTTTACTCTGTTCTCAATTCTCTAGGTGAATGTATGGACAGGTTCGAATATTTCCTTAAATTTAGCGGTATTTGAGATAATGCTTTCCATACTCTCAATGTACTTCCAGTGATCAACAATTACAACACCTCGTCCCATGCCAGGGCGGGAAAGTACCACACTTTTATGAGCTGCGAAGTTACGCACGAGTGCATAATCTGATGGCTGAAATACCGCTGAGAAAATTTTATGGCGCTTGAAGTTGAAAAAAAATATTTATGAGCTATAACTTTCAACTCATTTTTGACAGCAGTAATGTGATCATAGTTAATAGTTTTTAAACAAAGAGCAATCCTTTCAAGGTGCGAGAAGTATAAGTTAAAATCTAACTTCGTAACAGGCAGGTAAAAATCCAGTCCAAAGGCAAGTAAAAATTTCAGGCGGGTTGACAAGGTTAGAGAGCTGAAATTAACTATCACTTTTTCAGGATCAGACGGTTCAATGCTTCAATTAATACCTAAATTAGTAAGTTTCCTGGAGTGAATTCGCTGCGTTGAAATCTTGAACTGAGCAGTGGTGACGTTGACACGTTGCTGGATCCGCATACGAGTAAATAAAGAGAACGCTTGACGCAGATAACGTTCCAATGCTTCCAGTTCGGTTGTCAGTCTACGGGCTGTTTTCTTCTTGCAGGACATTTCGAAGGGAAGAAGCTTTGCTTGCCATGATCGGTAGAAAGTGCTTGACAGTAAAGATATCTTGTACAGCTTAAATTGCAAAAACTTCGGAAAAATGTTGTCAATTTTGTACAATTTTGAAATTTTGTAATCTAATTCAGCTTTCATTATTTTTCTAGATGAATCTTGAAATTTTCGAAATAGCCGAACACTACCCTCGCCTAGGAATGTCGAATATAATAGCACAAATAAAGTCGTTTGTAAACACCGTTGCGCACATTGTGCATCAGCATACGTGAGCTCGACCACCCGGTCACTGCGTGTTCGCGCGGCGGAGAATGCTGTCAGGAGTCCTCGTACCAATCATATCTTGAGCAATCCTCCTGCCTGAGTCTCATGCTAAGAGGTAAAATCAATCCGTCCGCCTAGATGATTTTACTGCTTTAGCGACAACCAGCACTCCATGTGAATTGCGTATTTTAGAATCTCTTTTTATACATAGGCTGAAACCACAACTCAACGACATGCAATCTTCTTATGCTCTGCAATTAGTGAATTTTTAGTTTTTCTTGTATTTTTTAGCATCAATCAAGATTTAGCTTTTTACCTTTAGACTTTCTGTGCAGTAATATTAGCTGAAATTTATAAACTTCACTTTTGTTTGTTCGAATGTTGATGATGACTTTGTATGTGGAGACGTTCATTTTTAGTCATTCAACTTAGGTTTTATCAAAAATTATCTCCCTGCGAGTTCTATCCCCTGCCTCTTTATTTTTTATCAGAACTTTTAACGGAAACAATCTTTATTTGTGAAATCAATTTATAACATGCACCGCCTGCCAGCTTGTGCGGCTATAACTTCATTTTTGCAGCCTTCAGTGCTAAATGCCACTGTCGTTCTCTGTAGGTGCGAATTTTGTTTCATAGCCTAGAGAAACTGTCAGAAGCTTTTCACAAACTATCAACTAACAATCAACAATCGATTGCGGTATTACACTCTGATGAGTGGAGAAATGTTGGAATCAGGAACATCGAAAGGTCCTACATATAAGTGTGAACGACTAATTCTTGTGGTTTAACATGTAACGCCTCATTTCTTGGGTATAACGCTCTAAAGTACAAAGGGCGTATGAAATGTTTTAAACCGCGCTGTATAAAAAACTTTGATACATTGGTGAAACCTACAACTTAAAAAAAAACTTTTGTGAGTATTCCTACCAAATGTTAAGATTCTAAAAAAGTTGAAAAATAAATCATCAAAATCCCTTTTCCTGTTTAATTTTTGATGCTTCAAATTTTTCGTACACACCTCATATTATGCCTTATTTTTCAGTATCACTTATTAATTCTTAATGCCCCATTATGCTGCAACTAAATTAGCAATACTGAAAGGAAAACACAAAAATCAGACAAGCCAGCAACCACATAAGTATATGCATTATATAGGAAATATGCTGGTGTTCTTCGATGTAGGTTATCATCGTTTTATGCAGGTTTTACTTAGGTTGAAATTTTTGGTTTCAGGGGTGCAGTCGTAAGTAATGAGCCTATATATAATATGCTTACTACTAAAGGTTTGAACCAGAAAAAATCATAAACGAGTATGGCCAAATGTCGAGCATCATACTCGTATGATAACAACATCCTTATATAATAAAACGATTCGTGTATTTATTTATATATTCGCGTCCGCTTTGAAGGAAATAGGCGAAAAAGAAGCCAGGTTGCAGATTTTGTAAATCGATGACCAGGTTGCAGAAGATGGCGACGGCAGATCCTCATCCCTTTATCTGAAGACACTTTTTGCTTGAAACGCTTCTTGGAAACGGAACACTATGTATGTAGCTTCTGGAGTCCGGTTTTATAACTTTTTTCTCTCAGGTCACAACGTATGAATTCGGCAGATGGTCAACGAAGCGCTCTGGAGGGGGTGATTTTTCACAGGCAGTAGACAACTTTTTCTTCTAGCTTTCTGTCTTTCACTTCTTCTTCTTCTACAGCAGTATTATTCCCGTTCAAATGGGGGTCGTTGAAGCAGATCTTGTTATTCCATGTATTTCCGTCCATTACCATATGCTCCTTCAGCTTCATACCACGCATCTCATCCGTCACACTGTCGTTCTCTGCAGGTGCGATTTTGTTTCATAGCCTAAAATTTCAAAAAATTTCCGTGAAACAGATATTTAAGTTCGCAAGACCGTATCTTGGCTACAGAGCGCTGATATGCATACAAGCTGGCTGGAGTTGCATTCAAGTTTATTGCAGTGGTTTGCTCTAGATTTTTTTCCTGCGTGTTACTATTGAAGACGCACGACTAATGAAGATGGAAGATAGGGAACGTACCTATAAGTAGTACAAAACTACTACAGTCCCAAAATTGAAGACGTGCCACGAATGCATGGAGAGAGATGAATCGTTTATATGCGATACAGTCAAGAAAGACTTGAAGCAGAAAGGTTACAGAAGTGATTGAAAGCTACTGATAAGCGGGATCAGGAAAATGAGGAAACGACAAGTCAGAGAAAAAAAAAACATGAGGTTGAAAGCAAGACAAAGGATCAATGAAGAAAATGAAGCAAGTAAGAGAAGAGAAGTTTCCGCAACGGCCTATATTAATAAAAAATATAGCGAGTCCACTAGTTACTATATGAACGTCACTCTAAATGAACTACTAACATGCCTCAGTAAACTACCAAACAGAATTCTAAGGACGAAAACCATGCCTGTCTAAATGGATCACTAATGTACATTAGTGTTCCTTTCCTGGAAAATCGGGACCATTGTTAATTTATTTCACGGTATTTCCCGAGAATAAAATTACCAGAAGTTGTATTTGGTTCTGAAAAAATCCAGGGAAACTGATCCACACAGTACCAGGTGCAGGTTCTGCACCCAGTACTGTGGATATCTTGGGAACCAGAAGAATGCCTGGATATTCCATTCCAGGGAATTTCCATGAAATACACTTGGCGATTTTTGTAGGTAGGAATCCTAGTGAACATGTTATTTACTCAACCAACAGGAATATCCGCAGTAGGCTACATATATGCTCATGGCCCCAAAGTACGGGATATGTTTACGAAATGCGTATTATGGCAACTACTACACTAAGTACTCGAAGTGCTTGATATTTGTAAGTAGTTCATTAAAGTTTCTGGCTTTTAGGTTTAGACCAGCTGTACAGTAAGAATTTTCAGCAAATGTAATGCAGAGATACTTTTGACTATTAAATTTGACAATAATATCTGTAGATCTCGTGAACCGTGAAATTGACAATAATATTTGCAGATACCCTGAGCAGTGAAATCATTCAAATGTAGCTACATTAATACCTGCAGATACTGTGAGCAGTGCAATTGACAATAATACCTGTAGTTACCGTTGGCAGTGAAATTGACAATAGTATCTGTAAAAAGCCTGAGTAACGGAATTGACAATCAAATTTTTTACTGTAGTGACAAAGAAAGTGATAATAACAGCAGATATTGTAATAAAGCAGTTGAAAATAATATCTGTAGACACCGTGAGTAACGAAATAGTTACTCCTATGATTTTATTTTATTTATTTATTTATTTTTTTTTTGCTANAACGGAATTAACAATCATATTTTTTACTGTAGTGACAAAGAAAGTGATAATAACAGCAGATATTGTAATAAAGCAGTTGAAAATAATATCTGTAGACACCGTGAGTAACGAAATAGTTACTCCTATGATTTTATTTTATTTATTTATTATTATTTTTTTTTTTGCTATGTACTCGTGAATTAGGCCCCTTTCCATGCAGAGAGAAATCCTTAATAAAAGTTAACCCAATAATAAAACAAAAACTATTTGGTGTTTGGGAATTGGGAAAGCTAGTTTTCAGTGCTACAGTAGATACAGCACGTATAATTATATACCTAAAATTTCAGTCCTAAAACAAAAAGGTTTCCGATTGAAGTGTCGAGTTGAATTTGCAATAAACGTCTGTGTGTATACGGGGAATTACTCGCCCAAGAAATATACATGAAAACTTTTCCTATATTATTCTTCCTTTGCTTTGCAGAGCTGATTCCTCGAAAAAATTACACCAGTTTTCATCTAACTTTGCAACAAATCGCACGTGCACTTCCAATGGCTGAAAATAACTTGGGGGTAAAATCCAAAGATGCTCTAAAATTGCCTGCTCCGGGGGATAAAATTGAGAGGCTTTGAGAAACATAGTCCGAAGAAAAGACTTTGAGTGTTCTTCGAGACTTGGTAAGCTTTAGGTTGCGTATGCAAATGGCAGTTCCAGACTGGCTTACGTCATTCGTCAATGACATACGAACTACTGCCATGGCTCAAAAATCTCAGAGAAAGGAGAAAAATTCCGAAGCTTGCCTCAGTGGGACTAAGAAGCACTTCTCTTTCCCTTCTCATCCTCTCACTCAGTCGACTTAAACACTGGGTTTTCTCCTCTAAAGAACCGAGCAACTGACGGTTTTTTATCGTTTTTTTATCTCCCTCAGTTTCGAGGACGGGTGGAAATGGAGAAAGCCTCTGCAGTTAAATGAAGACTCCTGCTGTTAAATAAAGAAGTTACCCCCAAGTACTCCTATGCATTTGTATTTTTGACACAAAGTTAGGTTGGCGTAGCGGCATGCGAAAAAAACATGGAACTTGAATCTATATTGTAGATGTATATATATACTGATAAATAAATACACACAACATATCAAGTCGGGGCTCAAACCTTGGGACCTTTTTCTACGACGCCGACTCTGGAACATTAAGTCAACAAGGTTGAAAAGTAAAGAAATACATTAAATCTATTGAATTGCAGGAAATTCACTGATGAATGGGAACTCCCCAGCTTCCATCATGCACTGATATGTATGCTATGCTGTCAAGAGGTTTGCTGTATTTCTATACCAGCTCCTTCCATTCTTTTAACATTGTTTCCTGTTTATGACATTACTTTATTCTGCCAAAAAAAAATTCTCTTTTTTTAAGCAAACGGCCGCCACTCTGCCAACAAGTATTTAGTATGTTTCATGCAAAATTCTCTGTTTTGCCGACAGATTTTCCTTGTTTTTAAACCAATAGTCTCTATTCTACTAGAAGATATTCCGTAAATAGCTTTGTCAATTATTGTAGTTACGGATGTTCTGAATTACTAGCTCAATTCAATCAATTCTGTTTAGAGATAAAGTGTTGTCCGAAACGTCATTCTTTTGACGAAAGCCTTCGAGTTCTTAAACCATTTCTCTCTATTCTCCCACAGTTATCCATAGTCCTAAACCAGTATTCTTCTCTCTAATCTTCTTAGAAGTTTACTTAGCCCTAAACCTCTTTTCTCGATTTTTCTCACTCCTAAACAGACTTGTTCTATTTTTCCTATGGTATTCATTAGTCCTAAGTCCAATCTCACTATTCCTCAGACAGTTTTACTTAGTCCCAAGCCAATTCTATCTATGTTTTCCATTGTTTTCCTTAGTTCTAAAGCAAATCACTCAATGCTCTATCTTTCTCACAGGTTTTCGTTGTCCTAAGCCAATTTTCGCTCTTCTTCTCACGGTTTTTTCCAGTCCTAACCAAATTCTCTCTAATCTTCTCACAATTTTCCTAAGTCCTAAGCCAATTTTCTTTATTCTTTCCACGGTTTTCCATAGTCCTAAACCAATTCTCTCTATTCTTTTCACTGTTTTCCTTAGCCCTAATCCAATTCTCTCATTCTTCCCACTGTTTTCCTTAACTCTAATCCAATTCTCTCATTCTTTCCACGATTTTCCTTGCTGTTCTACCCACGTAAGTTTCTCGTGCTTAATCGCCCTTTCTGTATTCTTCCCAGTGTATTCTGTAATCTAAACCAATTTTCACTATTCTGCCCGACATATTTTCCTTGGTTTGAATCCAATTCTCTTTATGTTGCCGGCAGATATTCCCTATACCGGAGCCAATATTCACCGTGGACCGGAAACGGTCCGGAATGGGCCGCGTGCTGGTGAGGTCGGTCCAGCTGGGCGCGGGCAGAGCGCCTCTACGGTGCGAAATATCGGGGGAGGCGCCGTACTTCCAGACTGACACCCGCTGGGCGAAGATGACCGTTGTGGGTGAGTGTAATTTGGACTGCATTATCTGCTATTACGTAATTTATTCCGTATCTTAATCCGTGTTTTGTTTTATAAAAAATTGTTTTTGAAGTATTTTTTCGTATCTTAATCTTGTTGCATAAAAAATGTTCAAAGTAGTTTTTTCGTATTTTAATCTGTGTTTTATAAAAAAAAATGTTCGGGGTAATTTTTTAAACATGATATGAAAATCTGCGTTTGCATTACCAATAAGAGAACTGATTAGTGATAATTTTGAATATGAAACGAAAATCTGCATTCCCACTATCAGTAACGGAATTGAATAATAGTAATTTTTAAATATGGTACAAAATTCTATAGTTGTGCCCTTACTTGCAGACGTCTTTATTATTAATAAAAGTAGTATAATATACACGAATTTATGCTTGAATCAAAACAGTATGATGAACCCCGTCGTGTGTTTATATATGTTTATATTTCGTGTCACACTTTTAACAAAATGGATGCGGGAAACATATACTTGGTTAGAAATTTTGGCGATCTTGTTCCCTTATGATGGAATTGTGTAAGCACTAATTAAGCCAGGTTGCAGAAGATGGACAAATTGAGAATCCTTATCGTTATTGGCCTTGTGTGAAGTTCTTGCTCTGCCAACGTTGAAATCCGAACAATAAAGATATTAACAGCTCCTCTTTGAGCTCTCTTAGAGAATGATATTTATTACTTTTCCATGCGTCGAAGTTCTATTTTCTCTCAGTTCATGATGTGTAAATTGATTAGATGATCAGTGAAGCACAGCAGAAACGATTTTTCCCCGTGTAGCAGCCGTAACAGTTATTTATTCCAATTCGCTGTCTAATCAATGGTACAACATTACATCAGAGCATGCTGCATGCATATAATAAATATCTATCTTGCTACTTCAGCTTATCAATTTTTCAGAGTTGCATCATAGCTCCCGAACAAGCTCAAACTTTCTTATTATAAATATCTAACTATTTAAACTTACCACAGCGCAATCGGCATATCACTGTACGCTAACTAAGAAAAGCTTTTCCCCGAATTAAGTCCCTTCTGTGAGTCAACAAACTCTGTTTGTACGCAACGGCATCAAGCATTAAATATTTCTGAAGGTGAGAGAGTGAGAAAATTTTTGCCTTTAGCTTCCATCAGCGGCAGAACGTTGCGGCTATCAATTTCTTCCTGCTGCCTGCCATTGGACAGATTTTTTTGCGCTTTTTCCGGAGTGCCATTTGCAGACGTCGACTTTTTAGAAACTCAACTTACGACGTCTCACAAGCTTTGATTGCAGCACCTGATACGAGGGGAGATATGAGAGAGAAAGAGTTCCGCGTGGCGTGAAACTGGTGTGAAATTAAATGCATGGGGCATCCTTCTGATGGTGATGGGTGCGGCGAAATGAATTAATGAGAAAAATAAGTTTCTCGAGCTGCGAAACTGGTGTGAAATTAAGGGGGGTATCTTTCAGATGGTGAAGTTGATGATGTGCGGTGAATTAAAGAGGAAACTAGAGGAGCACTCTGAGAGCGCATACGTCCGCCAAGCAATGCATTGTTAACGAAAAGTTCAAATTTATCCTGAAACACGTTATAAACACAAAAATTTGGTCACTATTGTCTCTTGACATGAATAACAGCTCCTGTAATTTTCTTGAAAATCCGTCCATAACTTTTTGAGTTAAAACCTGTAAAACGTTAAGGCAAACATTAGTCAAACACACACACACACAGCCAAGCTGATCATCACCAAAATTTATTCAATTGTGTCTTTCCATTTCTAACACTTCTTGCAAATATCATCAGAATCTGTTGATAACTTTTTCGGTTATATTGCTGACAAACATTAAAATCAAACTTAGATACAACTAAACCATCAAACGGACTAACAGATCATTTGAAAAAATTAGTTTATTTGCTTTTCGTAACGTTGCTAACAATTCGTGCAAATTTCGTGAAAATCCGCATATAAATTCTTGAGTTACTGTATATTACAAAAAAAACGGCAAATCATCGATAGGCTGAACGGATATTCACCGAAAGTTAATCATCTGTTCCTCCCAGTAAGCCTAACATTCCCTGGAAGTTTCGTCTATAACTTTCTTGCGTTATCTTGCTGACAGGCAAACACACAGATGGACATACACAGACAACCAGACAAACTCGACAAAACCTCCTCATTGCCAGAGGTAATAAGGTCTTTGAGTCGTGAAGTCGCTGTGAAATTAATGTGGGCAGCTTTCTGGTGGTGAAATTAATGAAATGAATTAAACTTGGGATGTTTAGCACTGAAACTGGAT
>LQNS02277100.1:4733005-4751982 GCA_001587735.2 Parhyale hawaiensis
AGAAGCAAATTTTTATGTCACTTCAACCATCTTTCACACTTGAAAATGGATGACACAATATGGCATATTAAAATAAATGAGATCAAGTTTCTTAAATTGATAAGTGAAATGCTAGTGTTTTGAAATGCAAGTTCCGATTCACCAGAATACAGTAAATAGCTACATATTTTCCTAGTAGTCGAGCGTAGGGCTCATTGCCATTTTACTTTACCCTATGTAGTTACATCATACTCTATAGCATACTCTTAGTTAGGATAGTGTTATTAGTTATGTTCTTTCCTTAGCACGTAGTTTAGAATATTCTTAGTTAGGCTGCTATTGCTATGTTTTGTTTTTCTTTCTACGTCTTATAGAGTGATACAGTGAATATTTTCCTTCCTAATTTACTTCAGCAATTCTTTCTCTATTTTACAGCACTGATGATGGATCTGCTATGATCCGAAGCGTTTGCGATCCAGATAGTAAATATTTTTTTTATATGTAGCCTGGTACTCCTATTTATTCTTAAAGCAAAAGCAGGAATATATAGGTGACAGTATAGTGTGAGTGTATGTGTGTCCGTGCCTCTGGGGCAGTATCTGTTCGAAAGCCCTTAGTGCATATCAGAATACTGTCACGTGCGGTTGTGCGATGCTGTGTGCTGTGGACATCCACGAGGCTTTCATTTTATTGTAGTTTTCTCTCCTTACAGTTGTCCCTTCAAGCGCTCCCTCGATCCAAGGGATTGCCTCGCTCTATCCGCTCAATGCTCTCGCTCTAATTACCTGTTCGTCGCCTCCCGCTCTACCGAGACCCTCACTTGAATTCCATATCAACAATGAGAAGGTGAGATATATGCGTTTATAATCATATCTTCTATTAATTAACGCTTTCCACATTAACTACGAGTATCTATGATATGCCTGAACAAGTATAATATTTGTTTCGATATATGTTGTTCTCTTGTTCTCTTTGCCTAAATGTTCAGACTACAGATATGCATATATATATTTACATATGAAGAGATCGATGTTGTTTAAATCAAATTTTTAAATATATTACTCTCAGCTAGAGAATTTCACCACAGCCGCTTATTATTTGTTTAAACTACAATACTGTTTTCATTATTTCCTAATAAGAGCTGAGTTATAATAAATGGACCGCGCTGCTTCATTGTTATTTACACATGAAGATCTGGAAAAGATAGACTTATCTTCTGCAGACTCGGTTTAATTTTTTCCAGTTAAAGTTTTGTGTTAATGCAGGAGTCAAGAGGGGAAAAGAGCGGAGAAGCTTCTAGTCCTCAGCCTTTGTTACCTCCGCCAAGGAGGTTATGTTTCTGACGAATTTGTTTCTTAATCTGTCTGTCACCAACATAACTCAAAAAGTTATTGGCAGATCTATACGAAATTTACAGGGATTTTTAGGCATGTTTGGAAAACCAGGTAAACAAATTTTAGAGCGATCCGTTCAACCGTTTGTTTGTTAGCCTTAGCCATTTTTTTCTTGGTTACATTACTCAAACTTTGTGTGCAGATCTTCATGACATTCGCACAAATTGATAGAAATGCAACTGACCAAATTGATGGCAACTGACCAAACTTTTTGTGATGATATGGTAGTTCGTATGTTTGTTTGTTTGTCTCTATGTTCGAGTTTATGTTTGTCAGCAAGATGCCCTAAACAGTTGTAACGGATCTTTATGAAATTTAGCAAAATTTTTAATGTTAATCGACATCAATTAGCAAATTTTATCAATGATCGGCTAATTCGGTCGTTCGTGTGTTTGACTAATTCGTTCGTTCGTGGGTGTGACTAATTCGTTCGTTCGTGTGTTTGACTTGTTTGTCAATTGTTTTTTTTTTTTTTCAGAATATAACTCAAAAAGTTATGGACGGGTCTTCAGAAAAATTACAGAAGCTGTTATTACTGCCAAAAGGCACTTATGACCAAATTTTGACGATGATGATCATGAAGAGGATATCCCCGTTTAAGATCAATTTGAATTTTTCGTTAACGTTGTCTTGCTTGGCATAGGTATGCGTTCTCAGAATGCTCTGGTTTATCCTTGTTGTCGGGTTGCACTTTTGGTACATTACCAACCAATAATGTACTTATTACCCCTAACATTTAGATTTCCTCATGAGACGTTCTGTAATATTATATACATAATTCACACTTTTTCGTGGAAATATTGTTTACCAAAGCGCAAAACGTGTATCTGTTTTACACTCAGATGAAACTATTTTCCAGTTCAAATTCTGCGTCAATTCATTTTCCATATGTCTGTTGCAACTTCTCTTTGCATTACAAATCACTTTTTATTTTTAGCGTTTTGCTTCAGTTTCCCATTAGTTGTTATTCTCATCAAACGTTATATTTCGCTTTAATTATTTTAAAATCAATCGTCTTTCTAGGTCTGTTTTCTATAAAGCAATTCCATCCCAGCAATAAATTTTCTCCAATTTACACACAATCTCTCAATTCAATATCCATTTGTTCTACATTCCCATCCGATCCATTTTAGATCCAATCTATTCCAACTTCTCTCATTCCCGTCAATGTCCCTTCATATCACAAATTCCTTCTGTACTTCATTTCTTCATCAGTTCGAATTCTCTCTCACTTGTCTTTTGTTGAAGTCCTTAAAGGAATTCGCAGCAATTAGAAGCTCGCTGACTTCCAGTCTCAAGAAGTTTGCATAAAACTCGTTGTAAAAAACAATTAATGGTGGTCCATCATTCCAACTCAAGATGAATTATGAACAACTTATGATAAAGCTCCAATTTTCTAGCGAATAAACCTGGCGCTCAACAGTTATTATACACCAATTATCCATGTAAACCTTATCTTCGCTACACTGTTTATTTAATAAAAGATAGACGGTTTTCTGAGAAACATAATAGTGTTCTCAGTAATACTGAACAAGCAGGCAACAACTAATGGAAGACAAACAATCTTTATTTGTAACTATGTGAAAAACTGTTCTGTTTACTCCGGAGTTTGTTAGCAGATGTTGGAAACAGAGAGACAACCTGCTTACCATATAACTACAAAACTGTTAACCCCACTGCAAGAGTATCAGTTCACAGTGCCCAAGCAAGCAGCCAACAGACTATCGTGCTTTAAGTAATATTCGGTGTCTGCACTCGAAGGTAGTTAGGAGGTGTAAACAACGGCGCTCTCTTCAAGTGATTTCCTTCTTCCACAGAAAGTAAACAACCTCCCTCCTAGTAACTTTCATCTCTCATAAAAGTAAACAAGAAACCTCTCAGTAACTTTCATTGTTCACAATTGTAAACTCCTTCTCTCCCAGTAACTTTCATCGTTAACAAACGTGAACACTCAACCTCTCTTCCAATAATTTTCATCATTCACAAAACGTGAAGAAGCAACGCCGTTCTCTGAATAAATTGCCCTGTTTATAAAAGTAAGCAATCAACTTCACCAGAAAATGTCAGCGTCGACGAAAAGAAACCAAACAATTACCCCAAATAAAATTCCCTAACCACAATAGTGCATCGAGGCAACTCAGTCATCTCCTACTGCCATGTGTAGTGTACTAACAACTAACTACCAAAAGTAAGCAGTCTACCATGCTTTGATCTCAGTAACGGAACGACCATGACGTGAAAACTCTTATTTCGTTTTAGTGCGCCTCGTACGCTGAAAAAGAATTTTTAAGGAAAAATTCCCGTAAGGGTCGCATAGCAGTCAAATATGGAAGATTTTATCGCCAGTGGGAGAGAAGCGCGTATTGCAGACTTTTTTTTCATTGTTGGGATTGCCTTAACAAAGCTTAACGACGGGGTTCAGAATTTCATTGGTGTGTGATGCTATGAAAAAAATGAGGATATTATTTCAGTTTAGTGCTTATGAAACTGAGGCTATCAAGGAAAAACTGTTTCTTGTTTGTAGGACGAAAGGAAGAGATGTAAGTCTTTCTGTGCGATATTTTTCATGTTCCGTTATGTCAACGAAGAAGGATTTAAAATAAAGTGGTATGCATGTAGATATTAGATTTTACAACTGTGTGGCAAGTACATTGTGCTCGTTTACCATGCCGTCAAAAAATTATGGAAAAGAAGTTGCATTTTTGAGTTCTTACCATAAATTCATTATTGTATCATATATAAGCTTCAAACATAGCATTGTCATCACAACACCACTGTGACCAACATTCAATGGTAAAAGTAAAAGTAAACTTCACGGCTCTGCTCAAATGAAAGATCTGCCTGCATGCACTGCTGTATGCTGCAGATATCTACTGCTGACCCCAGAGGATTGCACCACTAGAGTTGACCAAAGGTCGTCAGAGCTAGGGTTTCAGTTACGGAAGGCTCATGCGGCAGCTACAATCCCCCCGACCATCCCGAATTTTGGTTAGCATCAGCAGATTAAATTGGATAGCTGGCAGTAGATGGACTAGCAGGCCCATTCCCAGAGAGCAGCCAAGACTCACGTCCCCACACAATGGCGTCTCAGTGCCGAAAATACCGACTCAGCGAACCAAGCACCGCAAAAACCACCTGTCTGGCAGTGTGGCTCGACCCCCCCGTACTAGCACATGCGAGTCAGTCTCTCTAACATCTGGCCACAGCGGATATTGCAGAATTGACGTATTTCAAATTCTCTTAATCGAGCTTGATTAGAGAGCCACAATCTGCCACATTGTAGCTATACCGGCGGCGTCTACTCAAGTCGACACCCCATGTTCTACCACCCATTTCGATTTCATTTTCCAAATATCAAAAGAACAGAAAAATACCGCCAATATCCTGCCGACGCAGAGCAGTGAAGCTAAGGTCATCGCACTATGCTTAAAGTGAAATAACCATCAGCCGTCGAGTTGGCCAGCAACTGTCGCCTCAAAGACCGGTACTCTGTGCCTCGAGCGTGTCCAGTATACATACTGTTAGACTGGTTATGTGTCCGATAGAGAGCTATGTGACTGTTAGCTCCCTGATGCACCCAACTTTCATACGCATATCTAAAATAATTGTACATTCAGATTCCGAGGTAACTGAAAATTTTAACTTTTATTTTAACATAATCTTTATTTGTTTAATAGACTCTATATATTAAACCATCCTTTGTAACTTTCCCAAGTAGCTACCCACTTCTCTCCTGTTGACTGAGTTCCTTCCTTCGACATGACTGTGCATTACTCAGCTACTTTTTCTTACACCATATTCTTCTCTGCTATAGCTTTCTGCTTACTAATCAGTTGAATACTAATCTACGGTCTTCTTTTCAGCTACTTGACGATATATTTAAAGTAAACTATTTTCTGTACAAATATTAACCCTATTTTAACCAGACTGTTATTTTGCTGCAAGCATTCTTTACCCTATTGTATATCCACAAAAAAAGCTTTACATCGATGTATCACAATACGGTTAACTCAATTAATATCTCCCCCTACACAACTCTCTGGTCAACAAAGGTGATGGTTCACTTTGCAGGTACATCCTTCCCTCCTCCAAGATCCCGTAGTCTACCTGAACAGAAGCACGGACCTGTACTCGGTGTCCCAAACGCTCCGTTTCCGCACTTCGCTTACTATCGCCCGGACGGGCTACATAAGAGTCCGATGCACGGCGTTTGTTCCCGATCTGTACTGGAAAGATACGGAAGTGAAACTTAACGTCGACGTTCCGGAAGAATTGAGACAGAAACCGGAGTTTCGTCTCTTTGGTAAGCTGTTGCATTGAGAGTTCTCTATATTTATTGAGATGTTGTTGGATTATCGTTTGAAATAAGGGAGAAACCGATTTTGGTTTTTCACTGAGGTTTTTTTTTTTATTAATTGACATATCGTTAACATAACGATATATTTGAGACAGTAACCAGAGTTTCAATTCTCTGAAGAGAAGTTTTTTTACAATGACTAGGGTATCGTTGGCGTAATTATTGAGACAAAAGTCCGGGCTTCATCTCCTGAATAAATTTCTGAAATGGCTTTTTATAGAGCTGTGCAGATGCCACTGAGCTCTAGGTGAAGTGCAGTGACGGTGTAGCACGTAAAACCTAGACAGCATTATTATCTCTCTTTCAAAACGTTTCCTATTCGAAACGACAAGTTATTCATTGATCGTTTTCTAATTTCTTTAGTGAAGCATTTCCTTCAGCTAACATCATAGTAAGTCAAGAAGATACACTGCAGTACACACTCTCAATTACGTGTCATTGTACCATTCTATTAGTTCACTCAGTATGGTGCCAGCTGTATTCACAATTCCAGTAGCTACTTAGATGCTGCCGTACAGAGTCTATAATTCTGGATGTTCTGCACTTCGGGATGCCAACGTTTCAGAAACTTTCAATGTTTGGATTCTCTGTTTAGATTAGATTAGATAGCCGGCAGTAGACGGACCAACAAGCCCATCGCCAGAAAGCAGTCAAGATTCATGCTCTCGTCCTCTCTGAACAATTGCCATTATATGAAAATCATTTAAACATCTAAAGAAGAAAATAAACTAAAAGTCGAGTTTTACTGTATAATGGCAGCGATAACAGCTCGCTGCAGTTGTAACTGTGAATCGTCCATAGGAATTGTGATGATGGCGTTAAACCTGACGTATGTTAGTAGAAGAAGCTCAGATGAGACCAGAACCGGGCTTCACCCTCTCTCTGGGTTATGCCCTACAAAATGCATTGTTCTCGGCGTACCCAGAAACAAAAATCATAAATAATTTTTTTTGGAGAGGGGGCGGGGGCAGAAACTCTGCTTGTGCGTTACCCAATATCTAAACAAGTTGCACAATAAGCCAATCAGAAGTTTTTACGCGATATTCCGAATTTATCCAATGATGCTCTGTGGATATCATATAAATGCCTATCATTTTCTGACAGGGAGCATTCCCACTTTAAAATTAATAACATTATATTGATGTTTGATTAATTTGCTTAACTTTATTGCCCCAATTATCATATGTGAACCACTATGTACTTAACAATTGAAATTTTTCCCCCTTGCAGGTGGCGCTTCGGTTTTGTCGACTGCACCCTCATTGCTCATCTTGTTAACTATTATAGTGTCGCATGTATAAAGTATTAGTGTGACTATTATTACTATTATTATTAAATCATCATTATGAATTAATCTATTAAGTAGCTTCAAAAGTGGTTGCTCAGCCGTTCGTAGTACACCGACGTTCAAATACCACTTAACTATTCAATTGTTTAGAAACAACACAAGTGGAGCAATTCTCGTATTAATCACGTAACTTTCACTTTGATTTCTTAGATCAAATTTACTGAGTTATCTCACATCTCAATTTAACCTCACAGTTAGCTGTGCATCAACACTTCACTTCCCAATGGCTTTCGATAGAAGTAACAGTACACTGCAAAATAGGACCGCACCTTTAAAGGAGGAAACTCCCTAAATATTACCTGAAAGTCCCCGTATTTTAGTTTACTGCCAAAATCACGACGTTTCTCCTTGCCCAGCAACTATATATATATATATATAGATCTTCGCTTACTTCGCGTAGTACCAGATATCAGTTCCATTTAGCTATCATTTCGCTTAATACGCATCGTGGGATCGTTTTTACCCTTTCATTAGTTTCTTTGGAACATAAATGTAGCGTATTTTAACCGTATGATTCAGTTGGGAAATCATTCAACCTATTAGACACTTGTATTGAATGATTAAACTCTTAAATTGAAAGAAAATTGACAAGCATACCAGCAGAAATGCTGTCTATTTATGTATATATAGAGCAAGTAACGGTGCAATATCGTTTTTATGACAAACTTCGCTTCAAAGCATAGGTATTTATTCAAGTTGGACAAATTACGAATAATATATTCATTCTCTGCAGACTCTACAAGGATCATTTTGTACATGACTACTGTCCGTATATGTATTGTTTTGTCCGAATTAATTATAAATAAGTAGTTAATGTACCGAAATTAATGTATCATAATTGACACAGCATCACTATAAAAACACACATAATGTTTCAATACAGCTTGAGGTTCAAATACTTAGTAGCGCACTAGGTGAAAGCACTGACTTGGACGCCCACTACGGGAAGACGGGCGAGGGTTCAAATCCGACAGCAAAGGCTTTTTTTCAGTTGTACTAGAAACATTGCAAGGAAAATTTCGTAAATCTTACGGGATTTTGTTGGCATTTATGTTGCCATCGCTTTTTCTGTTATATTTGCGAATTTCTATTTACAGTGTAGTCGCTACACTACATTGCTACGTTACTGTACTCCAATGAACTTAGACATTCATGTTTCTTCTAAGATTTACCATTCAACTCAATATTCACGAAAACACCGTTTTACTTGTCACATTATTTTTACGAGTAATAATACTTTTTACCTCACTCAGCTATAGAGTTACGTGTGTTGAAGAGCTCCAGAGAGATGCAATCAGGTTGGTAGTAAATGCTGGGAAAAAAACGAAGAACATCGTGATTTCTTGCCTTAATTATTGGGTTAACCTGGTGATTACTACCAGGGGAATAAAAAGGGTTGAGGAGGCTTTTCGTGATGTACCTGAATGCAGTAACAAAAATTTACTTTTGCCATACTTCATTCCTTTCCAGAAAAACATCCTCTCAATACAGTTTCTAGGCAGTTCTAGAAGATGTTATTGATGCTCTTTATTCAATTGCCCTGTAAGCTGCAGTAAGCGGAGACACTGGGCTTACAGATTCTTATTAACTAGGTTATTCTTACCCTTATTGTTGCCCCTCTAGCGTCAACATCAGTGCGATTAATTTGTTTCTAGTGACTATGAGTGACTGGTTTAGAAAAACTGTGTAAAGTAAGAAGAACCGAGGCAGACAATGAATAAAATAGGTAAAATATTGTTTGACTGTCGTTCATTGTACGTTTTCTAACTTGGAGACTAGAGGAAAAAGTGCGGGCGGTATTATGCACGCCGGCCGACATGAAGTTTCTCTGTTGTTGCCTCCTTTAACCTTATCCGTTACCAATTTTTTTCAGCCTCTTGAGCGCCAAGGCGGTACAAATTTGTTCCGCCCACTAAAAACGCTTATAAATTTATCAATATCAGATTTTTTTCTTCATAGTCTCAAAAAACATTTTTTCGACTATTCTTTCGCCTATGTAATTTAGAAAAAATAATGCCTCAGAGTAGATTTAAAGTCAATTAAATTCGAATATAAGAAAATATCTCTGGACAGTACAGGGTGAATACTTCGGCAGCACATCTGCCGTAATTTTCCTACTTTCACAAGCTGAACGTGCAATCGCTTCTATTTTTCATTTCTAGCCTTGTTGCTGTCTTTTAGTGTTAATTTTGGAAGCTTTTATCATTTAATTTTCTGAAATATTTTTATTTATCAATATTTTTGGCTGTGATGTGCGGGTATATTAGAATTTTATTGACAGTCATGATCAATTAGGAAAAGTCACGAAATTTTGGGCGCTGAATATCACTGGGAGCAGAACTGTGAACAAAAAACAGTAGGGCGGTACAATTTTGTATCATCTAGTAGCAGATAGAGTTAAAAGCGGGTGCACACGCTAGTCAAAAGCATGCGCTTCCTCAGCTAATAGCCGGAACGTTTTGGGGAGCCTTGGTAACCATAGCTTTGAGCTTTCCAAAAGGAAAGTTTAAAAATGTTAGCCGCCAAGTACAGTTTGCTCAGCAAGTGTCATTATTTAAATTCCAGCCCTTTCATCAAATTAAAGGGAAATATGACTCAACATTCTCTGCAATTTTCTACTTTTTAATTGGAAACAGTAACTCATTTGGACGCGTAGATGACAAAACTCGTTTTTTTACTAGCGTGTGGTACAGCTGATTAGAGACGGAGCTTCTGAACAACTTTTGTATTTGCGTCTCTGTTGCTATTGTACTCACTTTGAAAGTTCGTTCGAGCTTGCTAAAATATCAAATTGTGGCATTGTCTAATTTCTTCAAAATTATCCGAGAATATATTTTTGATATCAATGAAAAACACAAATAAAAAGTAATGACAACGTTTCGACTATCAACAGTAGCCATTGGTAAGTGAATTAAAATTCGTGAAACACGCTGATAATAATTGGGGCAAACTATTATAAATACTATTGTGTTTATGCAGAACTGTTAGAGAGCGTTAGAGGTGCTGCTGCTACTATACGAATGATGGCAGAAACCTACGTAATTCTTGGGGCTTGACTATGTTTTCGCTATTACAGGAATTCAAACAAGCGCAAAACGTTAAATGCCTCGTCGACTTTTACTTTGATATTTCAATTTATGAACTATATTTCTTAATGGAAATTGCTCCTGCTATGCTCAGGCCAATTTCCTTAAAAGAACTGCAGAGCTCTGTGAAGTTATGTCACAATACTTTGGCAAGAGCGGTCGTGTGATAATCATACATGAACAATTGGGGTACAATACGCGTGTGATAATCATACATGAACAATTGGGGTACAATATCCGGTACATAATACTAGGAATATGTTTGTGATGCTTGCAGCGCTTCAGCAGGGAAACAGCGAAGTAGTCGAAATAAGAGGAATTACAGCCGTCTTCAGTACAACAAAACTTACACAGGAAGCCAAGACACAGTGCTACGAGGAGATAAAATCCTACCTACCTACCTACCTAACCTGACAAATTATCTTATATACAGGAACTGAGGCCATAATAGCAACATTCCCTGCAGAAAGTCTCCCGGGTTGACCTTTGGGTCAGTAATTTTTCTTTTGTGCATATTTACCAATGTTTCTTTATAAGATTATGTTTGGGGAAAAGTCATATCTATTTTGCCTCTGCTTGACACTAATTTATTTTTTTATTTTTCTAGTGAAACATAATGATCTGAGGTAACAAGTGTGACATGGCGTTCAATTATATTTTTTACGGTTTTTGCACCGAGCTTTAAGGATGGCAGACCAAAAGACTGTATAATAAAACATTTTGGCGTCTAGAAGTTTCAATTGCAGTTTGCTTATCAGTATCTTGGGCGCATATATTGCGCACAGGGAAATCGATGATAGCAGCTTTAAACGATCTGTACACAGAGCTATTCTGTGATCTCGGATCTTCTTTTTTTTTTTTCTTCTTCTTCTTCATTCTTTTGTGTTCTCCACCCGCTAGGTTGGTTGCGTGGGGGTTTGTTAACCTCATGGAGTTTCTCCGTTCCTACGTCGCCAGCCTGGTGTGATTTAATAATAATAATTTAATAATAATAATAATAATAATAAAATCTTCTTGTTACTATTCCTATTGCTAACTAAGCGTCTGAGAATAATATCTGCAGACATTTAGCATCAGCAGCTGTGCCTTGCAACAAATTGCTGGCTACTTAAATCTTGGATGTAAATTCCGTAGACTTTTGACGGTAGCTCTACTGTGCTGCCGCTGCTTGTTTAGCAGCAATTAAGAGTACAGTAAAGTCCCGCATAGCGCGATGCACTTAGCGCGATATTCTCACAACGCGATAGAAAATTGAGTTTGAGGAATTCACGCAACGCGACTCATTCAGCGCTAATTGTTCGGCAATATTGATAGTCCCTCCTTGGTGTTTTCTGCGATACTGATTTTGAAGGAAGTGTCATTTTTACGTCGATTAAAATAACCTAACATTTATCGATGAATTGAAGATACTGTTTTGCACCCAATGATTGCCCTAAGTAAGTATGTACGAAGAGGCCAGTGCATTAAATTTGCACATTCCTTAGTACACATTTAATTTAGAAAAATATAGTTGTGAGTTCAAATAACGCATGCACTCGTTAAGTCTTTAACATTTGCATGAAATACTAAGTGTTTGAGAAACATAAAGCCGGTGACACGAATATGAACATTGCAGGATAATTTAAACTAACTAAAAGTACTCTGAGAGCAATTCTTAAAAAAAAGAAAATAAAAGACACAGCACCGTTTTTTATTCATTGTTTCACCATAGTAAGAGATTTTTAATTGCTATTTTATTATCAGCTAACAGTAAATAATACTATTAATGTATTCAACTCAATGTATACTCTTGTTGAATATATATGCATATTTTGTTATAGGTTATTTCACTCACCCAAATAACTAGGGTACTGTTCCTCCCTAATTCCTAACCCACGTTTTCTATGAATTTCTGGGAGGACTATAAAATAATTTTAGCTCGCGTTATGTAGGTAGCCACATAGCGCGTACAAAATGAAGCGTCATGTGAGACTTTACCGTAAACGCTGCTGAACTTCCCTGCCCAAACTGCTTGTTACCTTCAATTTGCTAGGAGATAGTCTAACTTTTCTTGGTTTCTAGGGTGAATATTCAAAACCCTGTTTCAGAAAGGTGATAAAATTTACTGTTTTATCTTTACTTTGCAGATTAAAGAATTATTAATTTGATGTAATAAGTATTGAGCTGAAAAATCACATTTCGGTAGACAATACAGTTCTCATCTCCTGTCCCAATATGTTTTAAATAGCAGCATATTCTTTCCGTGTTGAAAGCAAATCATAGATGGAAATACGATCCAAATGGTTCAGCTCACTCAAGTTATGTGGCACCCAAACATCGCAGCGATTGATGAATCAAAGTTGTACCAGGTGCTCATTTGAGGTAATTTGAGACTTTCTGCCAATTCTCGTGTAGAGTAATGTGGGTTATTCTCAATTAATGATTTAATTTGCCATCAGTGTAGAAGATGGTCTGCCTAGTCGCTCTTCGTAAATAAGGCTACAATCTCTAGCTCGAAACGTTGTGAACCATTTCCGTTCAGTCCAGCAGATAAAGAATCATCACCGTAAACTGAACATATTTCTTCCGTTGCTCATGAGGCACGTTTTTCCTTTATGGAAATAAAAAGTATCAAGTGCTAAAATTAATTTTCTATCTTCCATATGGGAAGGTTACAGAATGACACAGGAAATAGAGTCTCAAACCTTCCACGAAAAGAAAGCTTGAACTGCGCTTTAAATGGAAGTGTAGTTAAATTCCACTTTCCGGATGAACCACTAAAATATCGGCACATACTTGCCAAACAGCCCAATATTTTTGCCAAGGAGAGAGAGATAAATATCTGTCAAGAAATTTATTCAAATATCTAAGCCCCTAATAGCGAGCTCAAGCGAATCACCCACCTCCACATCCTCGCTTTACCTGTTCATCCACAGACTAGAAACCATTAGGCCGGGGCCCCACCGACACAACAAGCGATGCCATGCGATTATAGCGGGAGACATGATGCCCGTGAGCGATAGTATGTCGCACAGTCTGGCTTGTGTCGGTAGGGACAGTAGATCGCTGTACCCGACGTTACGTTTTTTCATGTAACAAAATTATTGCAACGCACCTCGATGGGGCCCCGGCCTCAATCTGCAGAATACGAGTAGGTGTCCTTCAAACCTACCAACGCCCTCTTCTCATATACTATCCTGAAGGTGTAAAGGCGCTTACGGAAATACGTACATGTCAAAAGCGGGACGGGTGCAATTCTAGTCCTCACAGAAACTTGCAGTCCGCAGCGAAGCACAACCTCCCATAATAGACGCTGAGTTCCGAAGACATAACACGGGGGCACACACACTCAAGCCATTGTCTACTCAGCACTCATTCTCGCAACCCTGCAGCGGAATGTGATCATTCTAATGATTGGGGACGGTGCTAAAAGGGCGACATAACTTTGTACACACGGCAGAATGACTTTCTACATACTGAAGCGGCACCGGGGATATAAAGTAGTAACCATAAATATTTATATTTGAAAACAATAATCAGTCAGTAACGCTCACGATATCTCATCCATTTGTAGCACTGCATCTGGTGAGTAAGAAATGTACGGTAACACTCAGTCCGTACTCACGCTTGTGATGCTAACTCTACTTTGAAGGATGCATCGCACAAGTTAAATTCATGTGATATTTGTTAATACCGGTGCGATACTATGTAAACGTCCGCTCAACTTGTGGGCTTACGTTCAACTACAACGAGCAGTGGGAGTGGACTTCTAAAGTGAAAGATGGCATTATTATAGCTAGAAAGGTATGACTTCTAGGTATAGGCATCCGGCCATATTCTGTAGACCTTTGCTTCATGGTCAAGTTGTATTTTCTCCTACCTTATTCAACAGAGAGTAATTCACGATGCGCTTACATATATTTCATACATATATTTATATCAGATATTATATGTATTATATCTAATGTATTGAGTAAAAAACTATTTGGAAGATGTGAGCGTCTATCGTGTAGTTTAGGTAAGCGCCGCAAATGAAATTTTCGCTGTAGTAATGCAGGGCAGCGCCTCCGTACTTCAGGTTCTGCAAGTTTGTCTTTTATGCTCTCACAGCCCTGGTCTTTCGGTCACACCTGCCATGCTCAAGTTCCCGGGTTCGAATCCCTGCGGACTCCTATGTACTTATGTATTTGAGTAGTTTGTAGGCAAGCCCTTTGTTTATCCACGTTTCGTTGAAAACAATACCGTATTTGTTTATCACTCGCGAACGAAGTGAGAGAGGTGATGATGTTTTCGTTGAAGATTCCAGTATATGTATGTGTATATTTGTCTTTCCACTCAAAAAGAGGAAAAAAGAGTTGAGCTATGTTCATAATTTTTGCAGGGAGTCAGGTGGGTTGACCTAGCAGTGAAAATATCAAAACTCTATAGTAAGTTGGCAATCAACATTGACAGCGTTGAAATTTGCCCCCACCACGGGTGATGGTCGTTCTAGTTCTTAAAATGTCTTTATTGATTTTCTCATACATGCTAATCTTTATAAAAACTATCGTCAGTTTGGCGCAGTAACTGGCCCAATTTAATGCCATTAGAGTTGGTAGCTGGTAGTGCAGAAGGGGGGTCACGGGTATCGATACTGTTATCATATTGTCGTCTTCAGGCTGTGGCTTTCAAGTTACTGGGATGCCGGCACCTGTCAAGAATCTGATGTGTGTACACAGGCGCTTCTTATTACATATTCGTATTTATATATTTTATGTATACGTAGAAGTATGATCATACCTAAATGCAAACATTCATGATACCTTGAAGGTTTCCAATTGATTTTTCTTAATAATGTGTCTTTCTTTTCTTTGCTGCAGGCTTATTGCACTGTATGGTGATTCCCAAATGTAAACATTCACGATGCCGTGAGGGTTTTTTATTCATTTTTTCCCCAATGTATCTTTCTTTTGAGTCATCATTTACTACAGGCTTATTGCACTAGTTTAGTAAGAGTTAAACAAGCTTCTTTTACCACGTAAATGATTATAGAGGATCACTCACCATCACTGTACATTGCTGAATATCGTTTACAGTATTTTAAGCACATACAATCTACCTTGTAAATAAAGTCATCTGTAAAGCTTTACTCCTTAAAAAATCAACATCAACGTTACTTATTAGTGAATAGAAACAGGAAAATTAAAGCAGAAAAAAGAAAGCTGTGAACTGTACTCAACCAATTTATGCATTTTACTTCACATAATTTATGTAAAACAGCATTTTTTTATTTGGAAAATATCTTAAACTGAGAAAACCTGGGTTAACCAAAACTTTCTTCCGTTGAATTGAGCTAAAATTGAACTGCAAATATAAACAAAATAGCAAACTCCATCTTTCCACTTTGCAAGCACAAACATCGTGTACCTTATACAGCAAATCACAGCTAGAACAAAGCATTAAGACAAAGTCGATGTCATTAACTACTTTTCATTTACTTTACTAATGTTACTCATTTATGATTAATTTAGTATTTATTTAATAATGTATTTAGCTTTTTGCATTTATTTTAATTTTCAAAACGCTTACTGAAATAAATATCAGTAGCAATATTCATTGTCAAAGAACTGAGAGATATTAACATCGTGCTTGCAGATATGGAAAATATTTCGTTATTTACTTCTAGCTTTAGTCTTACTGAAATAGCTCAAAGCCTCTATTAGGTAGAGTAAACAATGTATCAAAAATTTATCGCAGTAATTGTTACAGCCCAATGTGTAAATACTTTTTTCTGTAAAGTAAACTGTTCGCAAACGCAAATGTTGTTTAACTTTTCCCTTGTTTTCTATCGATAGCGTCAAGAACTTCAAGGTCAGAAGATCTTTGATATACATGCTATATTTTCAGCTTTCATGTAAGAAATTATTTTAAGTGCTAATATATTTACATGATATTACAGACTTACACTTTCTTAACCGATACCAGTTGCACTCTATTCAGGCGGTACAATCCTTCTGTTTGTGCTGCCAAAAGTATAGAATCCGTAATCATCAATCTCTCAATATAGACTGCCATTGCTGTATCCATGATACAGATAGATTATGTTAAAGTACTGTCTTTGCAATTGCTTCCTATGAGCCAGAAAATGAGGGAAACAAACGAAACTTGACCCTCAGTTTACTATGGATTAGTCTTTAAAATATAGTGCTTAATTATCACACTCTTATTTTGACCACTAGTTTTCAAAGTATGTTTCTACCCGCACAATATTTTTTTCATAACTTGCAGGACGGGCCCGCTCTTGTAGAGGAACAAGCCTGTAGGCCAGACAATCCTGAAAAATTCGCTAACGATGCCTTTCACTCAAAAAAACATTCCAAAATTTTTTTCGTCGATTTCAAACTCGCAAGTATTACCTTTCATCATTTCTCAGGTGTGTTTTTGCCCGGAAATCCTGCGTTTTCTCTACAGCCTTCACCGAACATCTATGGATAGAAAACTGGCATTTTTCTCCCCGGTGGAACTTGAAGCCATTCGAACTGAGATTTTTTTCCAAAAACTTAACATTATGGACCCCAACTTCAGTAATTGGAGGAAATTTACGTCCGTAATTGGTGATTACGTCAAGGTATCCAGAATAGCCCTGGCGAAAAATTCAGTCATTTTTTATTTCAATTCGTAAGTGTAGAATCATTGATCTGAAACTGATCAAAATAATCTCTACAGTCATTGGAATGTGCAACAGTTTTGTCGGTGACAAAAACGCAACACTAGGAGAATATTTTTTCCCCTAACGATCAAGTCATCAAAACTCTAATTTCCTCTTATGGAATGGTAAACATTTTCTGATCAACACTACGAAATCATTACTTGTGAGTCTATTTATATGTGCATATATAATTAAAAATGTGTATACAGGGTGTTGGAAAATTCAGCGGAAATATTTTAACCCCAAGTAAAGTCATTATAGCCGTACCCTGTGGTGTAATTGTTTGGCAACATTCTGTTTTTTGCAAAAGTTACAGCGTTTTAATTTTTACTCCGAAAAACAATTTTCACTGTAAAATGTTCAATTTTCTAATTATTTTGACGAAAATTTGTAGTAGAGAAAATGACGTTCAAATTCAGAATAGGCTGCACAAGTTAATAGTCTCACTCATTACGACGAAAGCCTATTTCAAGACCTTTTAAATGATTCAATGCATGCCAAATAATAATTAGATTAAGTGCATTAGTCAGGAGGAAAACTGATATAAGTTCACCAGTATTGACGCGCACCCGCATGTTGCCCTGTCACTGCACCAGATAGGCATGGCTAGACGAACGTCAGTGCTGCGGTAAGTGACTTAACTTCGTTTGAGGAAGATTTTTGGATAGAACACAAGTTTTATTATTTAAAGTCATTAACCATGGTGAAATGGTAATCTTTTACATTAGAGATTGCGTTTTATTTTCGTTATTTTTGGTATGTTGGTTATGAAACTCGCACAACATACGTAAAATTGAATTCTAAGCACATTTTTGTTCATGACCTTTTTACGATTTTCACAATAGTTTTTAAGGAAATGTTGATATGATAAACCCTTGTTTTTTAACAATAACAACACTACGTGACGTGCAGTGCTGGTTCGGCGCTGCCACTCTAGGTAGTTGATCGGTGATCAGTGTAGAGACGTTAGGTTAGGTAAGATTAGGTAAGGTTAGGTAAGGTTAGGCTAGTTTGGGTAAGATTTGGTTTGTTTACGTTAGCTTAAGTTCACGACTACTTTACTTTTCAAGATCGTTCAGTGTGCCGACAAACATTGTTATACGTCCAGAGGGTATCATATCAACATTTCTTTAAAAACTAGTGCAAAAATCTAAAAATTCTCATTAATAAAATGTTCTCTAAATTCAATTTTACGTATGCTGTGCGAGTTTTATAACCAATGGATCAAAAATAAAGATAATAAAATGTCATTCCAAACTAAAAGATAACCAAACATAATGTATTCAAATTTCACCATGCTTATTAACTCAAATAATAATACTTGTGTTGTATCCAAAAATCTTCTTCAAACGTAGTAAAACCACTCACCGCAGCACTGACGTTCGTCTAGCCATGCCTCTCTGGTGCAGTGACAGGGCAACAAGCGAGTGCGCGTCAATACTGTTGAACTTTTATCAGTATTACTCCTGGTAAATGCACTTAATCTTATTTTTTTGGCATGCATTACATTATCTGAAAGGTCTTGAAATAGGCTTCCATCGTATGAATCTCGTTTTTCACGAGTGTGACTACTAATTTGTGTAGCCTATTTTGAAGTTGAACGTCATTTTCCCAGTTATTTTACGCTAATTTCAAATTTTGCCAATATGTACGCATAGAACATTGGCAGGTTTATTTCAATACCAATTTTCGTCAAAATTGTTTGAAAATTGAATTTTTACAGCGAAAATTGCTTTCCGGAATAAAAAATAAAACGCTATAATTTTTTCCAAAAGCTTAATTTTGCCAAATGAATACACCTCAGGGTACGGCTACGATAACTTTACTTGTAGTTGAAATATTTACACTGAATTTTCCAAAACACCCTGTATACATATATATGTATAATTATATATTGTACAGTGCCTTATTTAAGTGAGCCGCTATTTATGTGGGTAAATTATTGCACTATTTTCTATATTACAATTATCTTTCTATCATAATTATACCGATATATTCCACAACATATTAAATCAATAATCCTTTTTATTATTATTATTATTAAATCACACCAGACTGGCGACGCAGGAACGGAGAAACTCCATGAGGTTAACAAACCCCCACGCAACCAGCCCAGCGGGTGAAGAAAACAAAAGAATAGAAAAAA
>LQNS02277100.1:4752234-4766486 GCA_001587735.2 Parhyale hawaiensis
GGCAATCGGCAGCAGAACCCCAGACTAAAGAGCAGTACTCCAGAAGAGGGAGGACAAAGCAATTAAAGCAGCGACGTGTCAAATCTACCGAGCCAAACACCCTCCAAGCACGCCTCATAAGATCCTTGTTGTCATTCACAGTTATTCAAATGAATGATAATGAGTTTCTTATTGAATATGTACAGTCACGGTAGTATGAGATGAAATCAATGATAATATTTTATTCACAATAGTTTCCCATTCTGCAACATTCATCTTATATAATTAGCTCCCCGGACAGAAAGTTAGTCACCTGTTACTAATAAGAGGCAGGACCTCCACGAGCACGCATAATAGCAGCAATTCTGGAAGGCATTGAGTTTACAAGATTTTTAATGCACACTTGATTCATTTTCAACCACCCTTGCATCAATTGATACTTTATATCAGCCAAAATACTTGGAGGATCTTCTCTTCCCCTAACTTGTCGCTCAAGATGGTCCCATAAATTCTCGATGAGATTCATTTCTGGAGACTTAGCCTGCCATCCTAGGTGCCTTACATAGTCAGAATAGTTTTCATGCCAATGCATGACCGATCTAACCCTCTGGATATGGCAATTATCATCCTAGAAGATTGACAAAGTAGCAGTTCGATCCTCATGCAGATACAGTGCAAATGGCACAACTTGGTCATTTAGCAAATCAATGTAGCCTTCCTGATTCAGTTTCATGGTTATTTCAACGAAAGACGAAAGGGCCCACTTCCGAGTAATTAAAACAGGTCCAGAACATGACAGACCCACCTCCTGCTTGTATCACCCCTTGCACACAGGCTTCGTTGGGGGCTTCATGTGGCCTTCGGTGAACACGACGGCGGGCATCATTTACATAGTGAAAGGCAGATGACACTTTTCCAGACCTCGACAGTCCAATGTGCGTGTGCTCTGGCCCATTTCAGATGAGCGGTTTTGCATGCTGCTGTTAATATTGGTCGCTTACGAGCTACACCGCTCTATATGTTCATTGAATGGAGTTCTATGCGAGGATTCCGCTAAGAAATGGCAGGAGATGGGCCGTCACAATAATTCCATCCTTGATGCAAAGCGATTTCAATCAAAAAATCGTGAAATGCGGTGGCGGTCCGCATCAGTTAGAAATTTTTTGCCACCTCTATTACGCGTAGCACTGCCCTCTGTACACGATTGTTTCCAGTGTTTGAAGACTCGCAAAACAGCACGGCATGAAACAGCAGCAAATTAACTCCGCTACTTCATTTACTCGTTTCTTAGATCGACCACAAGTAATAACTCCCTTTTGCCATTCCGTGACATCTTGTTTGCTTCTCATCGTCCTAGAGCAGAATAGGAACACGTCTATACCTGGGCAGCTGTGATTGAAGACTGGTGCCTCCAGAGTGCATCCACGTAACCTAAACATTTATGGGGTCCAAAATTCTGCTGTTCTACGTGATCGTGGAAGTCCTACACCTTGTTAGTAACAGGTGACCAATTTTTTGTCCGGGGAGCTTATTTTCTTCTAAAACAATACTATCTTTGAGACATAAGTCAAAGGTGTTACTTATTTTCTGCAGGATAATTTCGCTGCACTGTAACATCCATCTCATACCCTATTTCTTACTCAACAAATAAATTTCTGTCGAGATATGTATAACATTTTCTTCTAAATTATAACCTAGGATACGCAACCATCGCACATATATTTCTACGGCTGTCACGTTCGCAGCGTTACGCTAGCAAACGCTTAGAAGATCCTCGTCAAACTCCTTTGGGATTGTGTGAGGATTTCAAAATAAACTGAAGATGAATAGATGACTTTAAAATGAATTAAAGGGGAGGTGGTCAGCTTGAGATTAGTGCTTGGTGACGTCAACAGGGAAGGTAAGCTTGAGATAAAGTTGTTCGTTGCGATGTACTAGTGCAGTTGTGTAGGTGCATCCCGTGTATAACAAACATTTCCAACCTGTTTTCAATTTAAACGTTTGCTGTTCTAATCACAAAGTGCATTTCAAAATTACCACGGATGAAGAGACATATAAAACGATCCCCTCTGTGAAAGTGATGATGGTTACTGGATATATTTTTTTAATTCTTTTCTACAGTTCAGGTCTGTTAGAGTAGCGCTAATGCATTGCAGATACGGTAATAGAATTATGAGTTTTATCACGGCTAAATATGAAATAAAATCGCGATGCCACAGCAATATTAAATAAAAGTTTCTTTTGTGTCATTTTCAATCGATACGAACTGAAGAATGCAGATGGAATGGAGCATGAACAGTTTCAGCAAAATTAAATTTGAAGCAAGGCGAAGAGTATAGAGAATCAAGATAAAGAATTTTATGACATTGTACAGTGAGGATAAAGAATTATAACATGATATTATATTTCAGTTCCATTATCAGTAAATCATTTCAATGTACTAACAGGTGATCATATTCAGAGAGACTCTGTGAAAAATTATATAGGCATACAATTGTTTAACAAGCTGTATTCTAATGCAGCAGCAGCAGCTATTGTCCGACCGAATTGCCGAGAAACGAGTAGTGTCTTCCGTTAGTTGGGTAGAGGTGGTTATGAGCCTTTAGTGCAGCTTTGTAACCCGTAGAGTTCGTGGCCGGGTAGCCCTGTGCCCATGGCCTGTTGACGCCCGTGTATTATCCGATGCCCTGCTCCAGCTAGAGGAGGCACTCGGCACGGTCGTCGCAGCAGCAGTGTATCTTCTACTTCCTCTTCTTGGTCTATTCTATCTTTTGGTCTGAACTGCTGTCCGACCGTCCCTTAGATAATTTATTAATTTGTATTTAGTAAGTAGAACGTGGCCAGCTATTAACCAGGGTTGGGTTGTCCTTTTGCAACACTTCCTGCATTAAACCGAGTCGACTAGAGTTTCGTTGCAACAATTATTCCAAAGGAGCTGTAATGGCATTCTTCTGCTAGCACTTTTCTCGATGTCTTCTCTCTATTACTCTTCTTCTTACCTAATTAACTCACTGGCCACCGTTCGATTAAGATAACACTTTTTCGTCCTTTCTTAAAGCTGCTTCCGCAGCACTTGGGCTACCAAACACAAGGTGTGTTAATATTTCTATATACAAAATTGAAATGAGTTAGTTCATGCCCATGAAACTTCTAACCTTACCCTTGAAATTGCAATTGCTGCGGGCAACGTTAGGTAGGTTTACTAATATATTGTTTCTGCTGAATCGCGCAGTACCTTTGAGCGAGGGTTGCGGTGTCCCATCCTTGTGTGTCGCTTCCGTCTGTCTTTTACTGCCCTTGTTCTACCACCGTTGGCCGTGCCTAACTTACATAATTTGATTACGACTGACCAAGGTGCGAGGTGACTATAGTTTCTCCCATTATCCGCATACCATTCCATAAGGTAGCAAATGGCTTGGACAATTGTGAGATTATATGGAATACTTAAAGGATATATTTTCTATAGCTAAGTTACGTAGAACATACTCCACCAACTGATTACATCAGAATTAATTGTGCAGTAAATAGCTGAATAAAATTTCAGTTGTTTAATGCATTGCAGAAATAGAGTGACGGCGTATACTTGTTTAATGCTCTGGTTGAGCAGCTGCCGCATCTATTATCAACAGATGTTACAATCCCATTTAACTCTTGCAACTGTCGTTAGTATCTGGAGCCAGCGCCTGGAGGTTCCGACCGATTAAACCGGTTTCTGGCTAATCTCTGACGGACGTACCCTTTTGAAAATCAAGTTGACTGCCTGTTTGGGGTCCTTGGATTGAGCTGCGTTAGTTCCTGGCGTATATACAACCTGTCACACGACAGTCAAGTGACGTCGGTAAGTCAGTCCTTTGACGCCGTTCGGTTTGGGAACGTAATGTCGGTCCGTGACGCCTAAGGAACCTCTGCTAGCTTGCTTGCCTGCTTATTTGCTGATACTCACGATTATCGCTCCAGATTAACCTTACAGCGACCTGAAGTGGCGCCGTCTATTGTACAGTTGTTCAGATTTTCTAATTCATCGATGGTTCGAGTTGCTATTGCGTTAATAAGTGTTGAAATTATTAGTTTAGTTATAGGAGGCCTTTTGAGGTCTCTTAAGCGCCCGACTACGTGGAATTCTGTCGGTGCTCTTTGTACTTGTATAAATTAGTTCAAAATTAACATAGCTTTGGCAGTTAGTACCTTTGTTCATTGGTACTGTATTAGACAAGCACATTTATTACTTATTCGCTGTGTTGATAATTAGTAAATATATAAGTGCACCATTACTTTAATACTTGTGGAAACTTTTCCAGTACTTACTATTGAGGCTGGGTGAGGCCGAATAGTTAGTCACCGTTGAGGTGCATAGCACAAAGTAGCCAATAAACAGGTGAAGTTTAATAGCTTATTACTTGTGGACCCTGCATTGCAGCAAGTACTGCAACGCGCCACTAGGGGAACAAGTGTTGAGCTATCTACGCAGTTCAACATTTGAGCTCTCCGACAGATAAGCCGTCGGTTGCAATTTAGTTTTTCACAGCTCTGTTATAACAACATTGTAACCTCATAATCATTTCCACATCTTAACATCGTAAATATACTTGGAGGTGCTGCAAGAGCATGCTGACGTTCCCCAGTTCGCTTCCATGACAGACTGGAGAAATTTTGCTAAAATCGGACATCGGCATCGCCAGTTCTGGCATTCCCACTCCACAGCTACTCCCTAACATAACATGTGATAGGGACGGTTTAGGGGTCTAAATTATCAAAACAACCTTCCGGCTCTGATTCCATTGCTCTGACAGTTTGTGATCAACTGCAGACGAGCTCACCTCTATGGCCTACCAGGCAACTATCTGCAGCACTTGATAGGAAGAAGCAAAATTAAATTAATACAACAGATAATACCACAGTAATTATCTCCGCCGAGGCGGTTGTGTTTTCATCTAGTTTGTCTGTTTGTTTGTATCTCTGTCTGCTACCAAGATAACTCAAAAAGTTATGGACGGATCTTTACGAAATTTACAAGGATTGTTAAGCTTGTTAATAGTGACGGATGCATAACTTTTGGCGAAGATCCGTTCAACCATTTGTTTGTTTGTCTGCCTGTATTTTCTTAGTGCCATAACTCAAAACATTATGGATGAATTTTTATGAAATTACATGAGTTGTTAGAAATATTACAAAGAGCAGCTAAATGATAAAATTTTTGTGATGATCTGTTCATTCGATTGTCTGTTTGTCTCTGTGGTTGATTCATTATTTGTTAGGAAAATAACTCAAAGAATTATGAACGGATCTTTATGAAATTTACAGGAATTGCTAGAAATGGTAAAGGACATAAACGATCATTTAGTTTTGGTGATGATCGGTTATTCTATTTTTGTGCTTGGCTAATGTCTGATAGAATGTTTCTCAGCAATATAACTCGAAAAGTTATGAACAGACCCTCAAGAAAACTACTGAAGCTGTTGTTGCTGCCAAAAGGCTAAAATAACCAGATTTTTGTGCTGATAAAAAGAAAAGCACAATTTCGAAACCAATTTGAATTTTTCGTTAAAGTTGCCCTACTTCTCGCAGGTATATGCTCTTAGAGTGCTCTAATTACATCTGTCATACATCTAGTGAGAATGTACCATCTAAATGAAATACATTGAGTCCAACTGTCAGTATCATAAATGTATATATAATGTAGTATGTGGAATAAAATATTTCCTTCCGGTCGTCATTGTCGTAAATGCGGCAACGACGCGAGGAGTTAGCGTTCTCATTTGAGTGATACGACGTTAGACAGAATGCAAATAAGAAATTTGCATCTTACAGTTGTAACGCTGAATTTGAATTTTCTCCAGCGTCTACGTTGTCCCTTTGTTTTCAGCATAAAATAACGAATCAAATTTCAGAAGTGGGTTAGTGTTGTCTTGTCACCTGCGGCCACAGGAGGAAACGAAAAACAAAGTCTGAATGTCATAGCATCTTTTCTTTTTTCTTTCTCTTTTTTGTCAGAGCCGCAGCGGCGGCTCCCCACCTAATGCAAGGGATTTTTTGATAAAATGAATGATAGCTATAAAAAATTTTCTATTTCAATTTTCAATGTTGAATATTCCTCATTCTTCTTGTATGTTATATTTCCTATATGATGTGTTTCCATTATGTTATGTTTCTTCTATATTACATTTCCTGAATGTTATACTTCCTATATGTTATGCTTTCGGTATGTTATGTTTCCTATATGTTATGTTTTATATACGTTATATTTCCTACAAATCAATTGCATTTCATTTATGTTGTGGTTCCTATATATTACCTTTTCAATACCTATAAATATATATCCGCCAGTCACAACGGCTCCAGCGCACAAGCCAGATCTACCCCAATATTAAAGTAACAGAACTTATCTCACAAAATCCCTATCACATCGGACGTCTTTCTCATCCCCAGAGTTCAGGATTTTTTATTATTAAACTTATTGAATTTTTTGCGGAAGAATTCATCGATGACGCGGGGTCTCTATGCAGGAAAAGGTTTCGTAGCGACCAGCTGTCACGCTTGCTCTTTCTTGCAGTAACTTTCTGCAAGAATCTTCTGAAAAATTGCAATGCTCTGCTGATTATTTTTGGATCCAAAAAAGCGCGCAAATGAAAATATCAACTTCTGGTTTATTGTACCTGATCTATTAAACACTAAGTAAAATACTGACCTAATGCTAACACGTTCTCCCGTGTACTGATGGGACGTGAGTGCCATGACGTGCTGCTCAGTCAGCACTAAAACGCCAAATTTCCCATTGCGGATATTTTCCATCAATAGTCAATACCCGAAAAGACGTGTTGGTTTCAAAACAATTTTATCAGAGTTTCCGCACATAATTTTTCACTGAAGTTGCGATGCAAATGAAGAAATCAATTCGTCCATTTTGGGCAAGGTATTTTGAAGCCCCCTGCTCACGTGAGCCTAACTTGAGAAACGTTTTCCACAGCTCTTCCAATTACGTTGCCGTAAACACGCTGTCAAAAAATTAGTTAATATCTGGGCCGCCATATCAGTTTTTCCTCCACAACAAGTTTCAATTTCACAGTTTCAATTAATGCTCTGAATTTCGAATCAAGTCTAAATTTGTAACGATGCATATGTTAAAGTGATGTTCAAACACGTTAAGCTGCATTGACGGCCTCAGATACTTTTGTTCCAAAAACACGAAACGTTCACAGTTAAGACTCCCGTAGTCAGTTGGCTTAATAACAATAATAATAACTGACTGAATATTCACTCACTGAATATTTACTCACCAGCGGCAAGATCTGGGCAGCTAGAGCGCCCTGATTTCACTTCTTCTCTGAAGTGAAGCCTTATTTACACCTCATATTCAGTTCACAGTGCTCTTCACGAAACATACTGAAGTATATCACCTTATTTATTCGACTTAATTTATTCAATCTCTCGCTCCTGACAGGCCAGCTACTGGAGCTGCGCCCATACGCAAACGGTAAAATGGTCGTCAAGTACAGAAAGTTTGAACAATAACTAATCCTTTGGTTTCTCTCGTATCAAGAATATAACACTACTTATATTTTGGGTCAGGATTAAAAACTCGTCCTACGAAGGCCTGAGGTCCGACCCTCAAGTACTTTCACTCGTCGCTGTGACGTCAGTCGCCGGCATGCGGTCACTGCTAAGTTTTATTTATTTAATCTCATTGAGTCCTCCTGTTACACTCTGCTTCCTTGTCTCTACTGTTGATTGCGGTGCAAGTCTTACTTGATTGGCTACTGATTATATTTTAACTTGAACAACGCCATTCATCTCTAGCGTTAATCACGATACAGCTTTACCTGTGAATGATTTCTAATAATTAAATAGAACATCAACGACTGTCTTCACCATCGAGTACAATCCATTTTTTTTTACAGATTATTAACCGAGAATAACTCCAATTAAGGTTCAATTTTTTTTAAGATGATCATTGATAATCAAACTGAATACCAGTGATTTTCTCTGATTTGCACCATGATGTCTGTTTTTTTACTCGCTTCAGTCATTACGTCTTAGACAGCGGCAGCAATTTTTTCAGTTCAAGGAAATATTTCCAAATTTTACAAAACGATTCGATTTCAAAATTCTCCAACGCAGCCACAGCGTGATCCTCAAATGCGACACAGACATAAAAGCCTTACTATACTGGCGCCTGAGCTCGAGAGAGTTAACTTGTCGGAAAATTCAGTCGTGAACGTTGGCTTCGTCCTCTTGAATCGATAGGCAAGCGTAAACTTCAAATCGATTGTCCTGCACCACAAAATAGAATATTGTTCTTTCGGCTTAATCGGGTTGCGACTAGCACCTGTTTCATGTTCCAAGAATTAAACAACAATTACTGATATGAAGTTGACAAAGACTTCACAGGCTCCTAAGCGTTTTTTTTTCTATGTAAAATCGATTAAAGTCGCAAAATATTCATTCAATACAAGATATCATCATACTATAAATAGCTCAGTTTTAAACTAAAAATAAATTCTCAAGAAAAGTTAGCTCTGCCTGCATAAAACAAACTTCCATTTGCTTTCATTTCAGATCAGAGGCTTCTGCATAGGATAAACATAACTAAAGAAAAAGATAATTAGTGTCTCGTTTATTTATACAATAGAATGAAAAAAAATATGTTTTCTGCTCGAAAAGTCTAAACTTTGAGATAAAAATCACAGATGCTTTTAGTGGTTCTTCATCAAAATTCCACTTTTTAAGACTTTCCAAATCCTTCATCAAAAGAACATCGACGTCTGCTAACAAGGGCGCTCTTCTGACTCTCTCCAACCGTCCTATTCAAATCCAAATGGAATTATAAAGCCAATCTCAAAACTCTGAGCCAGCTGCAGATGGGCCCTGCATGTTTCTGCATGCATAACTTCTAAGCTTAGCTTCGGTTTAACCTCCAATGATGTCTAGAATGAGTATCAGTTTTACTACGTATTTAAAAAAAAAAAATAAACAATAAAGTACTATCGCACTTTAATGATTGTAAACTGAGCACTATGATGCACTTTGTTTTAAAAAGTTTCATTTTGTTACATTCAATATGCATAGAGTAGGGTAAAATAAATGCATTAAGTTCCCAGAAAGATAACAATTAGGTTGTCACTGTACTCATAATATTGTGATTATAACTTTGTACATACCCTGCGTGCCTTGCACCAAGTGAATCCTTGGACGAAGTCCAGGTGACGTTCCTCACGTTACCTCATGGGTGTGAAGTCACGATGCTGGGTTTCTTCTGGTGGATCGCAGCTAGCGACCAATGGGAAACCAGGAGCGAGTTGTCTCCAAAGTGCGCGTAACCACTGACCGCTGGCCTATCCGGTATTATTTTTAACTCAAAACTTAGCAAATTTTCGAAGTCTATAACTTTGATATCAGTGGCGATTCGAAAATGCTGCTACATTTTTTTTAGGCACGGATGCATTTCTTTAAAATGAAGTTAGGATTTGGCGACGCCAGCAGTGGTTTTATTTCATCTAAGACCTAAAGTCAACGACATTTTAAAAGAATGATAAACATAAGCACTCAAAAAATTTTTTTAATGAGAAGCGTCAATACGTAACGTATGTTGATGCATGATCTATAGGAAGTTACAGATATCTCACCGTACGTGTAATATCAGCTATAATACTATACTATTACAAACCAATGGAACAATATTTGTTACTTTAGTTTCCCTACAATAAATTTCTCAAAATAATATTCTCTATGACTTATTGTCCCCTATGATAATATCAATAACATTAATATCCCCTAGATATAACAGTATTCCTAAGCGTACCTGCTTCACCAACAGTCAAATTTGTTGCTTTATGAGAAAAATCATTTCTGCTCTGCTAAGCACAACCTGCTACGGAGTTCTCCGCGTTGCTTCTTTCATCACGAAACAAAAATATCTAAAGAATATTTCTTTAGGCAGCTACAATTCAGTAAATTTATACAATACACTTCCTTAAAAAGGGTTCCAAATGAAAAGATTACAACAAAAATGCCAAAACACTCAATTTAAAAGGAAAAATATAACTGGACTGGAAATAACAATTAATCAGAAACGTCTACTATGAACTACTGGTAAAGAAAATATGCCTGCTCTCAATTAGAGCTAACGGTCAGGTATTTGGAAAGGTTCGCATCTTTTTTACATAGATATTTGGCTTGCAAATTATAAATCAACAAAGCTGATTTAGGAGCCGATTGATCTACGTATTTGATTAAATAATCAGAATGTTTTAATAGCAAGAAATAGGGTTGAGCTTGAGTCACAAACTTTTACTCAATCAATTTTCTCTCTTTTATTCAATTCATTCGTGCAACTGCAAGGCTTTTATTTGAATATTGTAAAAGACGTGACTACCTACAATCTAAAAAATTATATAAAACTAGAAAACTGAGTCTTAGTTCATTCTGGTTTATTTTTGAGGTAAAATATGTCAGGTTTTGAAGCGAAATATACTATGTCCTTTGCCCAATGTTCATATTCCAAAGCATCCAAATGCTTAACCGTATTCTTATGAAAACAACTTTGTGCACACTGAAAGATTTTCTGAAACGATAACGGTCAAGTTAGTTTAGTTAGCATGTGTCACTATAGTAAACCCTTTGGCCAGTATCGCCAATAACGCTTCCAATGCCGCATTGAAACTCAAGCGAACTGGAACCCTGGAAGTTGTGTTCATTTCTGTATTTCTGTTCTTAAGATAGACGCAATGTACGGAGCAAATCTGTAAAATATAAGCGTAGAGCAAATGATGCAATAGGAGCTCTGAAAACTACGGCCTTTTCCGTAGTATAAACAGACACGACGAAGCAAAACTTTGATGTATATGTTGCGCGCGTTTGGTGGATGTTGTCGGTATTAGGCCGTAATTTCGGGTAAGTTGGACTATATTCGGGTTTAATGACGGGTAGGATAGGGGAGACAAGGACTGGTTTTTTTGTTTTCCAATTAAAAATTTGAACGATCCACCAAACGCGCAGCGCGATCGATCGATCGCGCAAATCCACCAAACGCGCACAACATATACACGTACAGCAAAAGACGTACGTCTGAATCGTATACACGTGGAGCAAATTACGTACGTCTGAGTTGTATGAACGTAGCGCAAGAGATGTACGTCTGAATCGTATGCACGCTGAGCAAAAGACGTACGTCTGAATCGGCCTTTAGAGTACACTCTGTTATACGCACGCATTACCGGAGGTTAAATTGTGCCTCATCTAAGGTTACAAATTGAACAAGCTAAGGTTACCATTTAAATTAGTGCTCTTTTCAAAGCTGAACAAACAGGCTTCTGTCTAGGAATCTTATATCCTCGCCTACAAATGAACTGGAATATGAGGAGGCTCGAGCTGTGTTTAATCTGTAGACTTTCTCGAGTGGGTGCATAAAAAACGTCGTTTGTTTCATACGATTTAAAAATGGTACAACTCGTGCCTTCGAGTTTCAGATTTCAACAGAATTCCTCATCCACGAGATGATTTCAGCTTAATTTAAATAATGATTCTTTTTCAATTGATATCACTGTAACAGCAACGATGATGAGTTGGTTAAAACGGTAATCATTCTCTAATGCAATGATGATGATTAAGATAGGAATGAAAACCAGTCTCACGATAATGATAAACATTACAGTCAAATGTTAATCGTCATTAATGTAATGTTACTGATTTCGGTTAAAAAATAAATAATTAGCTGGATCGTTATAATTAAAATTGAATTCGAAATCTTACCCGATTAAGAACAGTGATAACGACTTTAAATAAAAGCTGGATTTTTTAACTGGATAACATGAAAATGAGCATTAACCGAAAGACTGTGATCTTCATTACTTGAAATTTTGGTCAGAAGAACGTAGTCAAATAAATAAAAAACTTCTTTTTCATTTTAAAATATAGCACTGCTAGACCTGGTCACTACTGCCTTCCTCACATTACACCGCTCTTTACAATCCCCATATGTCTTTCCAATTTTTTGCACTGTCCCTTTTCCAACTTACCCTATAAATCTTGCCCTGCAGCCACTCCGTATTCCAAATCTGTTGTTCTAAATGACATAAATCTCACTATGATGTAATTCTGCACTACGCTGTGCAATCCAACTGTTCTATCACATATGACTCTTTACAAACCTTGCCTTGCAGTCCAATACAAATTCCAAATTTCTGCTCCAAATCCAGCAGAGTGCTCCAGCCCTCATCCCGCCGGCAACCGCACTAACTCAAACTGCTAAAAAAACACCATCTCTAAAAACCTCTCCAAGCAACTCACTTCACAATCCAAATCTGCCCCATAATGTCAGCCCAAAGCTCATCTCGCTACTCACTTCAGTCCAAATCTGCTACAAATTCCCTACAATTCTCGCATTGTAACTCACTTCACAATCCAAATCTTCTCCAAAATACCCCCTCCAAACCTCAAATTGCAAATCATTTCAGTCCAAATCTGCTCCATAACGCCACCTACAAACCGTCTCGCAACTCCCTGTACGGTCCAAATCCGCTCCGAAACGCCCACTCCCAAACTTCACCTCGCGTTCCACTGCACATTCCAAACCTTCCCCTCCCAGTCGCCCACTCGCTTCCTCTCATTAGAACTCACCACCTCGTCCCAAATATGCTGAAGCAGAACCAAAGAATTATCGTAAAACAAGTCACGGTTCGGAAGAGGTAATGAAATTTCGTTATTTTTATTTGGCTTGCATCGCGGCGGCCGCTTTCGGCGCCGGGAGAAAATACAATCTTGGAAATCAGCGCACGTGTTGGGGGGCGCGGACCCACCGGGGCCCGGGGCCCGGTCGTGCGGACGCCAGGCCGCAACAGGGCGAAATTTGCCACAATTTAGCGAGAAATTGTGTGGCTGAACGAACTTACCTGAGAAAATGCGCTGGAGATAAGTGAATTTACCAGAGAACTCTGTGCAAAGGATGAACGAACTTACCTGAGAAATTGTGGGAGAAGAATGAACGAACTTGCTTAAGAAACTAAGCTAAAGATAAGTGAATTTACCTGAAAGTGTGCATAGGTGATCGAACTTACCAAAGAAAAATTTGCAGAGAATGAACGTTCGAACTCATCTGAGAAAGTGCAAAGAGGAGAAGGATACGCGAGCTTACCTGAGACTGTGCGAAGAGATTGAACAAATTTACCTGAGAAACTGCTCAAGGAACTTGCTTCAGAAAGTGCAAAGATTGGCGAACGCGAGGCAGAAATTTGAGGAAATTATAGGTGAAATTGTAGTGAGGCTGAGCAACCTTACGATATTATTGTAATACTGAACGAACTGACTTAAGGAATTTGTGTATGAACCCTGAGGTGTTAGGTTGACCAAATTGAAGAAACGTCACTTTGTAAAGCAAAACTTTTTTTCAAACTATGACTTTTAATAACTTACATAACAGGGAAATTTTTCTATACCTACGACATATTCCAATTTTCCCATTATCCGCTAACGAAAATTAAACAGATACATATATAATATTATTATTAGGGGCCGACTTCAAAAACCTTCAATGAGTGTCTGGAACAGGGAATAAATTGAAGAAGTAACATTTACTAAGTCAGTGTTTATTTATGGTACAGTCTTCGATTTCCAAAGGCTGAACAGTAATAAAGAAAGCATTTATGCGGGAAACAGAACATTTGAAAACCTATTTCAGTGATAAAAACCCTCAAAATATGGAGAAATTATAATGACAGTACGATTGAGGAAATTCCTCCTGCGTTGCCAATAGCCAAAAAATGATGGAAACTCACTTTGTAAAACAGAGCAGACTTGGAAAGCCTTCGCAAGTGACCAGCGGGGGCGACGGAGACCGATCGAATAACGGACCGCTGTTTGGACGAGCGCTCCTAAAAATGACGTCGCTCCAACTGACGTTCATTTCCGGGCAACATCCTGAGGAGACGTGGGCAGCATCGCGGCTATGGACTGTCCATCGGTAGGGTACAGCTACAACGCTACAGTAGTAGCGTTGTAGCGGGCCAGTGGTAGGGCTGTAGTGGTACAGTAGTAGCGGAGCAGTGGTAGGGCTGTAGTGGTACAGTAGTAGCGTTGTAGCGAAGCAGTGGTAGGGCTGTCGTGGTACAGTAGTAGCGTTGTGGCGGAGCAGTGGTAGGGCTGTAGTGGTACAGCGTGGTACAGCGTGGTCTGCGCGTTATCAGGCCGCCCCCATTGTCCGGCCACCGGACGCCACTTTGTTTGTATGAGCTGGCTTTGGGTTCGGGGCTCTGGGTAGCCCCTGAGTTGGAGGAAATGCCACT
>LQNS02277100.1:4801931-4817011 GCA_001587735.2 Parhyale hawaiensis
ACAGTAGTAGCGTTGTAGCGGTGCAGTGGTATGGCTGTAGTGTTACAGTAGTAGCGTTGTAGCGGGGCAGTGGTAGGGCTGTAGTGGTACAGTAGTAGCGTTGTAGCGGTGCAGTGTTATGGCTGCAGTGGTACAGCAGTAGCGTTGTAGCGGGGCAGTGGTAGGGCTGTAGTGGTACAGTAGTCGCGTTGTAGCGGCTGCGGGGCAGTGGTAGGGCTGTAGTGGTACAGTAGTAGCGTTGTAGTGGGGCAGTGGTAGGGCTGTAGTGGTACATAAGTAGCATTGTAGCGGTGCAGTGGTAGGGCTGTAGTGGTACAGTAGTAGCGTTGTGGCGGGGCGGTGTTAGCTCTGTAACTAGGCGGTTGTGGCAGTGTAGTGGTAGTGCAGTATTAGTACCTATGATATATTAGAGTGTAGTAGTTGAGGTATAGCAGTCTAATTATAGCCCTATAGAGTTCTAGCTCTATAACTCTGGAGTGGTATTTGAATTGAGCGATATAGAACTGTAGCGATACAGAACATTAGCTGTGGATTGAAACAATATTGGTGTCTAGCGGTATAGAAGTGTAGCGGTATAGGAGTCTAGAGGTATTGCTGTGCAGCAGTATAGAAGTGTGGCGTTATAATAGTGTAGTAGTATAAGTGTTGTGATATAGAAGTGCAGCGGTAGCGGTATATCTACCGAGGGCTGGAACATCGAAGTACGCTGGAAAAAGGCCTGTTAAGCCCAGAGTTACCATAGTTAAGCTTCGGACACGGTCCAGAGGATGTTATGCACACCACCCGCAGTTTGACAAGAATTGTCTTGACTACACTCCGTTAGCACAGGTAGCTCCAGGAGTGAGTTATCTTCGCAGTGTACGTAACCGCTTACAACTAGTTTATCTAATACTTTCACTAAATATCACTAAAGTAAGCTTTAGGAATTTACAATATTGGTGACATTTGGAGCAGGATTGGGGAGTTTTGATGTACGGCTTCGTACTCCGCACAGTGAATCAATTATGCCGGGGACACATATGCATTTCTACTACCAACTGGTTGCTAGGATGAGCAGCTTGCCGGCCGTTTCGATATCTATTTAAAATCGGTAGCATAGATACCGTGGGGTCAATGACGTCCGAGTCTCTCATCCTTGCCCAAGTTGTCTTTGTAAATGCCTTGTGTGGCCCCTGCATTAGAATATTTCGTTGCAGCTGCATTGCCGTAATCTACGGTACTTGTCTGGCAGCAACTCATTTATTACCTCCACCAAGGAGGTTATGTTTTCGTCGGGTCTGTCTGTTTATTTGTCTATCTGTATGCCTGTCACCAAGATAACTCAAAAAGTTACGGACGGATTTTGGCAAAATTTACAGGGATTGTTATGCATGTTAGGAGGAACAGATGATTAACTTTTGGTGAAGATCCATCGATCCGTTCGTTTGTTTGTTTGTTTGTTTGTTTGTTTGTTGGTCGGCCTCATTTTCCTCAATGCCATAACTTAAACAGTTACGGAGAGATTTTTATGAAAATATATGACAAAAAGTAAATGAGCAAATGGGAAAAGGGGAAAAGGCAAAATGGTTAAATTGTGGAGGAAATCGGTTGATTCATTTCTATGTTTGAGTTGTTTTTGTCATAATGTTTGTTACGCAATAACTCAAAAACTTTTCAGTGGATCTTTACGAAATTTACAGGAATTGTTTATAATGTAAAAAGGCAAACATGGTTCAATTTTGGTGCAGATCGGTTGGTTCGTTTGTATGTTTTGACATATGTTTGTCATAATGTGTTTTAGCAGCATAACTCAAGCAGTTATGAAAGGATCTTCAGAAAAATTGCAGAAGCTGTTAATACTATTAAAAGGCACAAATGATGATATTTTGGAGTTGATAGAAAAGAAATCATGGTTTCAGAGCCAGTTTGAGTTTTTTGTTACCGTTACCTTACTTGGCGGAGGTATGCGCTCTCAGAGTGCTCTACTTTACATTTGTTGCTAATCTTTCCTCGATTTTTCAAACATAGATGACTGTTCAGCGCTCAAGTCTCCGTTGGCTTGAGTAAATGTGAAGCTGAACAGGCTTTTGTGATAGTTTAATTTCTGCAGGCATAAAAGTTTTGCAGTACATAATTTTTTGAAGGCTTCAGAGTGTTCCAGGTACTGTCGATTGCTCGACATTCAACGAGGTGAATAGAATTCTATCCTGGGCAATACCGGTGGTTTCCATAAAGTGAATAAGTCAATTCTGCTTTTCTAATTTTCTCGGATAGTCACAGGTGGAAACCAAAAAAAAAAAAACAAACACTGATGCAGAACTGCTGCCTCTTCTTTGACGTCAAGACTCCAAATGACAAGCCGAAAAATCCACCAAATCTCAGAAAAAATTAGACCAAAAATCCCTGAAAAGTAACAATGCCGAGCTAACAAACAAGCGATCCGCTCCGGATGAAAAAGTGCATCTAACAAGCTAAGTGCTAGCAGAGTTTCCAGGTAAAAAAAAAGAAAAGAAGAGAGGGATGCTGAACAACACGAGTTGAAAACTATATACAAAAGTATTTCAGTTCCATAGCAAATTGGAGGCGATTGAGATAAACAATTGTTACACATTTACTGTCGCTTTGTATTTCTATGCATACAGTGTCATTTTCTTTAAAAGTGCTTCTTCGCATGAGTTCGGATAGAGCTTGTTTACCGTAGTTGCTAATTGTTTGATATAATTTCAAAGGAACTTGTGGAGCAAACGATGATATTCAAAGCTTGATATTTATTTTGTATTGGTTTGTCTCGTATCTACGGAGTTATTACATTCTAAATGTTAAGAGTTTGATAGCTATTCAAGAAGCTGTCTTACAAAGCAAACATGATATAACTGGCATTTAAAAATTGGTGCTAAACTTGCTCAGTTCTACAGTAAAGATAAAATCAATTTGACTGCACCCCTTGTTGGGGAATCCACACACGCACTGGTTCGTGCTGAAGATATAGGCCAAATGACCACAGAGGAAAAAAAACCGCTGCAGTCAACAACGGATAGCTAAGAAATGGAGTGCCATCCACGAAAGGCTCTTATGCAACGACCCTCCTTCCCCTACCCTCCCCATCTCTGTGAAAGGTAAGTGCCCCCACGGCAGCTGAGCATACCTATCACCTGTTGAGTCTGCGCACCTAGTGCCTAAAAGAGCTCGCTTGACTGGGTTGGCAACGAACCTGCAACATCCGGTGTCATGAGTTCAGCATGCTAGGCTGCTGTTACCGTTAATAAAAATTAAGGGTTTTTTGCATGTAATACATGGCAACAATATCACTTTCTTCATAGATCCTATTCACTAAAAGTTTGCTAGTTAATTGCTTGCATATACCGCACGCTTGAAATGAAAATCTTCTCAAGTGGCCGAGAGAAGGAAAAAAAACTTGAAAAAGACACGATATGTAAATTAAAGCATACTTCTATATTTGTACAATTGATAACTATAGTTTTACGTGTATTTAACATATCAGACACGAACAGTCATGTTAGCACTGTGTATCATGAAATCACAAATACACTTTAGTTAATAGCGTGCTAATCTTAAGAGTCTTCGTTTGTTATTAACTATGTCGAGATATATCTTGCTAAACATATTCTAGTAATTTTGGACTTCTCACGCTATATCTCTATTTTATCCTACGCTTGGACTTCCGTGAGCTATATCGTTAACTATTTATCACCCGCGAACGAAGTGAGAGAGGTGATAATGTTTTTGTTGAAGATTTAAGTTTGTGTAAATATATATAGTATTTGTTTGTCTGTCCACCCAGTAAATGATCGAAGGAGTTGAGCAATGTTCATGATTTTTTTGCGGGAAGTCTGGTGGGTTACCCTCAATGTGACCCATGCCAAAAAACTAGGACTAGCTGGCTATAAAAAATGACGGCGATGAAATTTGCTCTTCACCCAAAAACAGGTAAAAGGAGTTGAGCTATGTTCATGAATTTTTTATGGGAGTCTGGTGGGCTGCCCTCGATGTGATCCACGCTAAATAACTAGGATTAGCTGGTCATCATAAATGACGGCAATAAAATTTTCTCCCATTGTGGGTGATGGTCTATATAGTTCTAGTTTCTTGTAGGTAGGTTTAGACTTCCTGGGTGACATCTCGTGGTCTGCGTTCCACAAATTCTGAACCTAAAGTGACAAATTTTGTCCGATCGCATGCTTGGAAGGAGAGGTTGCTGCTTTTTTCTCCTTTTTCTTGCAGTTTGTACAATCATATATGGTGTCTGACTGCAGTATAAGCGTGCTCTCAATAAATCAAATATTGAAATTGACTATTAGAAGAGTAATATTTTCTGTTAAGAAACTAAGGTATCTCAAAACACTTTCTGTTTCTCTCAGCCATACGCTTGATTTGCCGTGTTTTATTTGTAAAACGAAGCAATGTTTGTTTCAAAAAGTATCTCATGCTGTTACGAGAGGCATATGAAAGTTTTAAGCATAAGCATTTTAGGGATAAGAAGCATTGATGTACGGTCAAACCTGTAGATGATTTTTTTGAAAAGTACAATGTTTTGTAAGTACTCTTGACCAATTCTGAGATTTACAAACGTTTAAAATAAGGTTGAAAGTAAATCATACAAACTCCATTACTCTTTTAGTATTTCTGATACATTGAACTTTCATGCATCCCTGGTAGAGTTCGAAAAGTTCGAAAAATTAATGGACACCGCACAGCCTTACGCCGCTTTTTAGGTCTGTGACACATTAAAATATCGTCCGTATAGTCTCATACTATTTATACGCTTCAATGCCGGCTGTAACAGAGTTCTGAGCCGTCCCCAGCAGCTGTTAACAGTTACTGTATATCAGCTTACGGTTAGGCCAAAAATTCCCTAATGGATGGAAGTTAGTACTCATCTGTAGCACACATTGCTTAGTGTAGCTACTTGCAACAATTTTGAGAGCGTTTACATTAGATTAGATTGCTGGCAGTTGACGAACCAACAGACCTATACCCAGAGAGCAGCCGAAACTGACGCTCCGGCCCTCTATAGGCTATTGCCGTTATGTACCCTGCATTTACTTATTAGATGTAGAATATACGAACGACACCAAACGTTGCAACAAGATGTGATTGTGTCACTGTTCACTATCAGCGAACACCGTAAATTTTCATCTTCGAGTGTTAGCTTACGAATAAAGATGTTTCCTATAAAAGCCAATATCTCAAAATCCGCTTTTGGGACCGAACGCATACCTTCCTCACTCATCCTAACTACCCTCCACGGTGAGCAGAATACACTGAATATTCCTCAACAAAACTCCTAGGCGAAATGCAGCATTTCACCTGCGTTTTCCTCAAACCAAACCAAGTTAGGTTGATGAGCAACAACTCAAAAAACTCCCGCCAGAAACATACAAATTTTGCGTCTTCGTTTCCGTAGCAAAATCTTCGTTGGGGCTCCACGGAAAATTTGCCAGCTTATCCGCCAGGGGAGTTTTCTTGAAACGCCGAGGTTAATGAAGAAGCTTTATTTGCTCGAGAAAAAAAAATCTTTCTTTTTGAAGCTGGGCACACGGTTTTTTCCTTTACCATTGAGAAGGAAACTGGAAACAGCGCTAATTAGCATGGCCATCTGGACGAGCGAGAATAGACCGAAGATAAACTTGAAACGTAGCAAAATTGTAGCGGAAGCGCATTGCATACCAATTCAGTTGAATTTAGGGCATAGTTTGAACGACAATAAAACAATATATTGAACCCACAGCTACCACATCAGGTGTGAGGTTCATAAGTAGCGCAATGACCTAAATTCAGGCAAAGTTGCTAAGTGTTGCCTTATATCACTGACCCAACTATAGTATAGCATGTATACAGTATGTATGTCATGCATACCATACATACTATTTATGTCATCAATGCGTAAAGCCCGACGCAACTGTTTATGAGGTCCAGCTTCAGCTGCTGCAACATTATGAGGCTCGCGTACAGCTGCTGCTGCAGCATTATAGGACCCGAACACAGCTGCTGCAGCATTATAAGGCTCGGGTACAGCTACTGCATGAGGCCCTGGTGCAGCTCTTGCAGAATTATGAGGCCGGCTGCATCTGCTACAGTATTATGAGGTCTCACTACAGTTACAGTAACATTCTGAGTCCTCGCTGCTGCTACCACAGCATTATCAGGCAGCTCCACAGCTACCGCAGCATTATAAGGACCCACAACCGTCTTCACGGCACTGCGAACTCCAACTGTAGCTGCTGCTGCTGCAGCACTGTGATGCCCTGCCATAGCTACCGCAGCATTATAGCACCCTGTCATTGGTGCCGCAGCATTACGAAGCCACGCCAGAGCTGCCGGAGCTTTATGAGATCCCACAGCCTTTTTCACATCATTATGAAGCGCTGCTGTAGCTATTGCAGCATTGTTTATGAGACCCTCACTCAGCTGCCGCAGCTTTATGAGGTCTGCAACAGCTGTCTCAGCATTATGAAGCCTTGCAACAGCTGCCGCAGCATTATGAGGCCCTGCCATAACTGTGGCAGCATTATGAGGCCCTGTCACAGCTGCCTCAGCATTATAAAGCCTTCCCGCAGCATTATAAGGCTCTACCACAGCTGCTGCAGCATTATGAGGCCCCATCATAGCTGCCGCAGCATTATGAAACCTTACCACAGCTGCCGCAGCATTATGAGGCCCTACCACAGCTGCCGCAGCAGTATGAGGCCCTGCCACAGCTGCCGCAGCATTATGAGGCCCTGCCACAGCTGCCGCAGCATTATGAGGCCCTGTCACAGCAGCCGCAGCATTATGAGGCCCTGCCATAGCTGCCGCAGCATTATGAGGCCCTACCACAGCTACCGCAGCATTATGGGGCCCTACCACAGCTGCCGCAGCATTATGAGGCCCTGCCACAGCTGCCGCAGCATTATGAGGCCCTACCACAGCTGCCGCAGCATTATGAGGCCCTACCACAGCTGCCGCAGCATTATGAGGCCCTGCCACAGCTGCCGCAGCATTATGAGGCCCTACCACAGCTGCCGCAGCATTATGAGGCCCTACCACAGCTGCCGCAGCATTATGAGGCCCTACCACAGCTGCCGCAGCATTATGAGGCCCTACCACAGCTGCCGCAGCATTATGGGCCTCACTTAGCTCAGCTTCAGCACTCTCTGCAATTTTTTGCTGGACCTTCCCTCAATTTTGAGGGCCGCGCCGCCTCGAGTTTCAAGTGGCAAGCGGCGCTCTAATGTTTGGCAGGCGANAAAATACTTGAAATATTTACCGTTCCTTCTCTGTTCCGCTCTTTAGGGTGACAGTCATTCGACCTCGTGAGTGTCTTTAAGAAATTGACGATAAAATCAATCGCTCAAGTTTACGATGTAATTTAGGGACAACAGCCTGGGCGAAAAATGCAAATCTCTTCTGCATTGGATCTTTCACAAAAAAATTACGTTACATTAAAAGACATTACAATAACTAGCCTTGCAGAATGGCGAGAGTTCAAAAACCGCTCAGGAAATCCCGTCTTCAATAATTAAATATGCGGTGGTAATAACTGTGTGCGGCGCGATATAGGCAGTGTGCCACTGAAGCGCTAGTAAAACTTCTACTACTAATAATTGTATCCGAGCAGGAATTTTATTTTGTAATTCACTGTTTTCAGGCTGCAAAATTTCATCAACAAGTCTCGTTCTCACCGCCGCAATAAAATGTTACATAAGCATTTTCCAGCAGAAAAGTTAGACGAAATTTGGAAATTTCTAACTGACTTTTGAGTTTCAGAAATTAATCAACAACAGACGTACGCGTCGCCGTATGTAAGCTTTTGCTTTCTGGAAATTCTACCGTAATTTTAATGATCAGAATCACTGTATTGCCGTTCAACGCAAGAATACTAGTTCAGCTGAAAATATTGTACTAAGAACATAGACGCTATCTTTGATTCGACACTGAAGCGGATTGCTGCACGTTGATTTCCCTCTTATCGTTTTATCAGGCTATGAATATTTTGAAAATAGGCTGTTCCTATCAAAATAAAGCTGTAACATTATGGGATACGAATTCAACATCAAACCGACGCGAAATATAAGCGAAAATGTAAAGAAACGCGATCATGTCTGAACTCGCTGTGTCATTCATTTGAATGAAGGTCATTCCAATGTGTGGACAGCGGCCGGCAAACTTGACGCACAGCTTGTGTTCAATTTCGTGACTGAACGCGTTACGATGAGGGACGTGTGAACTGGTCCTTAGATTCTATATAAAATTTTGAGATGTAAGTCTTCTGCAGCTATGATCGTTGTAACCTGGAGACAAATACATTTTATACCTTTGACATTGCAATAAAAATCGCCACTATTCAACGTAAAGTCTTAAGAAAAACTGAGGAGCGTTACATACCATAGTAGTTAACAGATAAGTGGGAAAACTAGACTGTAAGGTCCTTTCAATTGCCACAAAGCTACTAAAAAGGCTTGCCTAGACGCATCCTGCTGATCTCGCTCTTCAGGCTGTTACTTCAGCTGTTCCTGCTGGCAAATCGTAGGTTGGAGATTTGCTGACTTTGATCGTATTTTGATACTCGAATGCATGATACGGGTAAGGTATATGAAACTTCGTTAAGCAGTCATTTTACTACAGAGAAAACAGCCAATGAACTTGAGCTGATGCTATAGTACAAGTAAAATCAGTACTTTTCAACCAGAAGTTGTCTTTCGATGCAAATACCAATAAAGAACAATGCTTTTGTTCAGTGGAATTTCAAAAGGTTCCTGGTGAGTAGTAGGATAATCCACTCTAATGATACACAGTTAAAGGTTGCTTCGAGTTTGCTTGCTCCGAGCCGACTTGCTTCCTTCCCTCCGTCAAGCTGTAAGTAATTTAAGGGAATCAACCCAGTGATTTTGGTCCAAATTGTCAATTTTTCTTTTTTGCTGAAAAAAAAGTCCTTATGTAGTGGGAAAACATGTCCCAAATTATTATGGAGTTACGGTCACTGTAACCCCCAAAAAGGGGCTCAAAGGGGACCTTGGGGGGGGGGTCAAGATGATCGATTCAGCACCGATTGTTCTCAAATTTGCTCTGAATATGTATTTAAAAAAAAAACTCATTTTGCTCGTACAATTTTTTATGATATAGGCCTTAGTTTTTGAGATAATGGGAAATAAATATAATTTATATATATATATATATATTAATTTCCCATCAGTTCACAAACTAAGGCTTAAATAAAAAAGTTGGCGGAGCAAAATGTGTTTCTTTTTCAAAAAATACATATCCTGAGCAAATTTCAGAACAATCGGCCCACAAACCAAAATGTGGAAAAATCTGGTTTGTGTCCTAAAATTTCATGCAGTTTTGGGCCCTAGAACCCCAAAGAGGGGTCCTAACGGGGGGCCAACAGGGATTCAAAAATCATGAAATTATGCATGCATGTTATTTATAGATGCTGATGCAACATGAATACAACATTTAAACTTGTCAATAAATCAAAAAAGTGCATTATGTGACTTTTCACCTCAATATTTCACGTTTTTTGCCTATTGTGTAAAATTTGATTTTCCCACCTAAAATGAACAGAAGTCAATGAGTGTTTATGCTAGACAAAAACAAGGACTGTTTTGGAATCCTTGCAGCATTTCTAACAAAACAAAGGCTCTCTTTTTTTCAATTTTCGCTTTCAAATTTTTTTATGACAGTTCAAATCTAAAAATTCTGTTATATATATATAAATATTTTAGTTAGTGATCAAATATCGCGTATCAGAAGAAAACGAAAAGAAAAATTTAAAATCCAGTGCCTTTGTTTTGTTAGGATTAGTTTCAAGGATTCTAAAACTGTCGTAGTTTTTGCTCTAAAAACTCATACACTTCTATTGTTTTGAAATTTCAGAGAAAATAATAAAAATTGAAAATTTAGTATTTTCTCAAAAACTAAGGCCTAAATCAAAAAAGTTGTGGAGCAAAATGTGTTTTTTTTTTAAATTACATATACTGTGCAAATGTCAGAACAATCGGTCCACAGATAAAAAAAGGTGTTAAAAATTTAGGTTGATCTCTCTAAGCAAGAGAAAATTCTGCTCCTGATAAACATGTTGAGATACCATAAAATTTCCCCCCTTAGAATTACGATGACAAATAAAGCTTTTGAAATATATGCTCATAAGTAGAAATACTGCATTTTCTGAATCTCTATTCGCTTTGAAAGCTAGCTTGGTACTTTTCCATACGACTCGGTACTTTTTCATATGACGATGATTCGTCTTCTGAGCGTGGCAGATGAAAGACACTATTTTTTATAGAGTTCTTGATCCTGTCTGGCATAAGCTATATCGCATATTTTCTTAGCTAAATTTCTTGGCAGTAGTTAGAGCAACTCAATTTCTGGTTATCAATGATCGTGGCCGCTAAAATTCATGCTGAACAGAGTCCAAAGTAAATTCAATTTACATTGCAACCGATTTTCGACCCATGAAGCTGTTGTATTTCTGCTGGTATCCAGGTTACAGTAAGTCCTGAGCATTTCCGGTGAATTCTTTTTATTGAAGTATAGTTTCTTTTTGCAGGGCAACTTTTGACTAATTCATTACTAATAATAGCGCCTTACCTTGTAGGAAGGATACTTTGCTCTCGCACACTCATGACGGTACAACTTGCGTTTCTTTAATGGAAGGTCACGCCTGCAGGTATGAGACCTAGTTTAGAATATAATCTGTACCGGAAGCAAGAACAATAAAATCCTCACTACAAAATTATTGCAGTCATTTTCGACGGACAGGCCCTCTAGTATAATAATATTATGGACTAGTTGGAACCTGTGAAAATTCCACAGAAGAGAAGCAATGTTCTTCAGTGATATCTCAGACCCGTCTCATCCCAAGTTTCCTTTATCTAAAACTGAAGGAACCTGTGAAAATTTTACCGAAGAAAAACATTGTCTCCCAATTATGATGCCCTCGAACCCGTATCAAGCATACGAAGCGTGAAAACATGTCTCTTCTCAGGCAGTGAACCTTCTACCTAAGACCTGCGAAAAGTAGCAGCTAAAATTTGACCTTGACTCTTTCTGCTGTCGGTTCCTGCCCTGGTCATATCAAGGATACGTGAAACAAGCCCCAATTTTCCCTTTATCTAGTACTGATGAAAACGTCAGGGTCGTACTAACTAACACAGGGACAAGCAGAATTATTATATAGATTAAATAGATTATGCTGCGGCGCTCGGTGTCGAAAATCCGCAACAATCTCAGTCATTCTTTTCTTTTTTCCTTTTTTTCTAGTGGGGGAGGGGGAGGAAGCAACAGGCCATGTCTTAGCTATGAAGATCCCAGTCAAAAACAGCTGTTCTGTAAACTAACCTGAAGAACTAAGGAAGTGTGACTAGCCTTAGGGAAGCACAAGGCAGACTCTCCGCCACCATCTCGGGAATTCGGCCGTACGTTCTCGAGCGGCCGCGCCTTAAATCATCGGCCGAAGGTGGGCGTCGGAAGCCCGCCGTCGGAAGCGCTGTCCTAAAAATAGGAGAAATAAAACACCGTCCAAACACCCAGAAATGGTGCGGAAAATCCGATTAAAAAACTCCAGGAGTTACGAATTTGGCACCGGCTCAGAAACTGCTTTGAATTTTTCCTGCTGGTTTTCGTTATTATTATTATTTTGTGGAAGAAGGGATTCTTAAAGCATGGGGTGCACTATGCGATCTCACGATCAACTGGTGAACGGACATTCAGCTCGCACGTGGCTTAGGTTAAGTATTGTCCACGTGTATCTTGGATACCGACTGTCACTTTGTAATTGGGCTGGTGTGCGAGCTGAGCGTTGGCTCGTAACTTGAGCGTACGAATGTGTAATGTGACCAAGTGGTTACGTGTTTTTGAACCCTCCACTGTGAGCGTGTAATCTGGTCGGTCGTTTGAGCTTCCACTTGTCAAGCACATCAGTCTTGAGCGTTCGGTTCCCTATTGCCGATTAAATTTCAGCGGTTGACCGCAAACCTATTCTGCTTGAGACACCCGAATAGCTCAACCACCAATCCTAATCAGCTTCCGAGTAACGCAAGAAATACGACTCACAGTGGCGAATGGAGCTCTCTAAGTTGACTCTCCAGACAGGTTACGACTAATCGGATTTTATCATCGAAGTCGAATGAAGCAAATCGAACAGGCTTGCTATTGCGTAGCGGAGCTTCATGTAAGATACCGAAAGAAAATAACTTATAGTTCATCTTCTGAATAATTTCAAGCTACCCTTTCAAGCCTCATTTGTGGAACTTATTTTTTTCTTATTTATAAAAATTGCAGAAAAAGAAAATGGGAAATACGAAAAAATTGTGAGAGTGCGATTTAGTCCATGAACTACTGCATTACAGTTGCTTCAGTTCATAAAATCAAAGAAAAAGCCAAAATGAGGGAAAATCTTGAAGCTGCACATCATACACTAGGAACTATTGACATTTTAAGCCACTTTACTGAAACATTTTTATTAGAAGAAACATATCAAGAAAATGAAAAGAAATGTATATTTTTGAGTTAATCAGTAGAACGATTTAGTCTTTGAGATCTTCAACCCACCTTCTCGAATATTTCTATGTTAAGAAACAGAAAAAAAATGTATCTGGCACACTTGAAATTATCAGCACTATAACTTAGTCTATGAAATTTTCAAATTGCCCTCATAACCATTTCAGTTCAAATGCAGACAGAGAGTAAAAGAAAAAGTGAAAATAGGAGTAGAATCCATTTCAATTTAAGCCTAGGACATAAAACAGAAGAAAATGAAGAGAAAACGACAAGTGCGCCGCCGGTACGACTGCCACGCCGCATTTGGGCCGCTCGGCTCGACGAGTTCCTTTGGAGACCTCGACATCGCAACCAATTCTGCTCCTCAGCCATTGGACTGACAATTGGCGTAGGAGGGGGACTTGGTGGAGATGGAAGTGAAGTCTTGGAGTGACCTCGGTGGGGAGGAGGTGCAGAAAACTGTCACACTTACAAGTGGGGTAAAGGCTGAGAGTTTTAGCAGAATTGGGATGGGAGGTGAAGCCTTGGGTGACCTCGGTGGGGGAGAAGGTGTAGAAACTGTCACGCGGGCAATTGGGGTGGAGGCTGAGAGTTTTAGGAGAACGGGGATGGGTGGTGAAACCTCGGGTGAGCTCGGTGGGGGGGGGGAGGTGCAAAAAACTGTCACACTTTAGCAGGATGGACATAAGGAGTAAGGCATCAGCGTGAATTCGGGGAAGTAATTGGGAAAAACTGTTAAAATGATAATTCTTGGGCGAAGGAAGGAGGGGCTTAATGTGCATATCACTCGGTAGTAAAGCCTTAGGATGATCTTGGTAAAGAAGAAGTGTGGAGAAACTTCCAAACTGACAGTTTTTGGGGCGAAGGCCGGCGATCGTTGGGTGTATTGAAATGACTAGGGAAGGCAAGGTGAAGAAGAGGGGATAAAAACACTATCAAAGTAACAACTAGAGAAGTAAAGTGCCAGCGCATATGTGCGCCAAGTAAGGGAATGTTAACAAAAAATCATATTAGTACTGTATCCAAGATTTCTATCATCATCAAAATTTCGTCATTTGCGCTTAATAGCATTCCTAAGACCACTCGTAAATTTTTTGAAGATCCGTTCATAACTTTCGAAGTTTTGGTGTTACAAACAAATTGACCAGCAAAAAAAACCTCCACAAACTGACAAATAGATCATCATTAAAATTCGGAATTTGTGTCTCTTAATATATCCAACAATTCCTGCAAATTTTATGAAGATCCACCCGTATGAGTTGTAATGCTGAAAAACAGGTTAACAAACATGAACAGATGACCAGATCACCATTGAAATTTGGTCATTTGTTCTTCCTGTTATGTGAACCAGTTCCAGCAAATTGTATTATGATCCATCCCTTAATTTTTGAGTTTTGTAACCAAGAAAAAGTTGGTAAACAAACAAACGCGCTGACGATTGAGTGGATCTTCACCAAAAATAAATCATCTGGTATGCCTAACGATTCTTGTGAATTTCATAAAGATCCGTCCATAAATTTTTTAATTATTGGTGATGGGCAGACAGGCAAACTCCGACAAGACAAAAGCGTTGCCCCATTCGGCGGCAATAATTATTGGGATGAAGGTGGAGATGACACGATGTTAGGGTGATGCGCTTACATACTTTCGTACACGGGATCGCTATTCCACCAGGCAGGTGAAATCTTACTGTGTTGGTGTGCGTCGTCAATATTTCGTGCGTTCACACTTCATTACGGAGGTACTGAACTAAACCTTAAATGGAGACTGTCTGAGAGGTCGCAACTGTCACACAAGACTTTTGTTTTTGATTCAGTGGCTCTGATCATCTGTGGTAGACTGCAGTCCTGCACAGCTCTGGGGCCTAGTGAGCACATACTCACAGAAAGAAGCAAAGCGTATTTATTTTCCGGTTAGAGGTAAAGCAGTTCATACAGCTTTCTATTCACAATTCAGGGACAGAGTTGTCACGATTTTTTAATGAAATACGGCGAAAAAATGGGTTAACTTTAATCATACCACCATCCTTTTATGAGGAACTTGAATTTTTCAATACAAATCGGGTACTGCTTATTCAAAGCTTTCTTTCCTGCAGATATTGCGGTTAATTCCTGAGACCTTGTCTTTAAATTTTATAGAAACCACCAAAACAAGAACTAACCAGGAGCTCTGCTCACTTATATTTCTTATCTGAATAAATCGCAATTTTTTTTTTTTTTTAACAGAATGTCATTGAAAGCAGGACTGACACCGACCTCTATTCACCGATTTTCCATAAGTGAATCGCAAGTTCCTGGACAAAAAAAAAAAGAAAAAAACAATTCACTGAAAGGAAAGCTAACACAGACCTCTTTTCACTCCAAATCCTCCCATTGACTTTTTAAAGAAATTCGAAAATTCCAAGATTCCGACAACGCTTCTGTTAGCAGAGGCCGCGGGTCTTGGCCATGAATAGGACAAGTCAGTCTGGGCATTAGCAGGAATATGTACGATTTGTTTGTTGGGCGTCTAAATAGACGGTAAATTTACGGACTCATCGAAGCTAGATAATCGAGGAACAATTTCCCTGCTCGCCTTCCGGTGAGGGTTTCTGTGAGCCA